>JAXCGZ010005728.1:0-168896 GCA_037179515.1 Halocaridina rubra | reverse complement strand
AAGTGCAACAGCAACAAAATGTTGCAAAACAGTGTATGAAACACTGGTAATACAGAATGGCAGTCGTGCCTGCTTAACAGCAATACGTGGCAGTACCTGCAGTTATGGTGCAAATGAAAGGAATGAGTAACAACGAATTTTACCGACTAGCACCCAGTGCCTGAGAGTACAATCAAGTACAGTATAGCGGTCGTGCCTGCGTATGAGCGCGTATATGGCAGTACCCACAAATAAAATGTCGTAAGTAATACGAACAAGTACAGTATCGCGGTCGTGCCTGCGTATGAGCGCGTATATGGCAGTACCCACAAATAAAATGTCGTAAGTAATACGAACAAGTACAGTATCGCGGTCGTGCCTGCGTATGAGCGCGTATATGGCAGTACCCACAAATAAAATGTCGTAAGTAAAATTCTGGAGTGTTACCAAAAGGGCACAGATCCTATGCAAAATACACCAACGATAAGCTAACAGCTTACTATGCAGCCAGATTACACATTTCTACTAGTAATGAGAAAATTTATTTTCCTGTGACAACTCAGACACATGAAAGGCTTAGCCTAGGCTCGATAAATGACACCAAAGTTTTTCTTCCAATCTATGAGCAGTCAATGCTTGAATATAAAACACAATTATAAGCAAAAATACTTAATATGCTTTCTCGTCATGCAAAATTTCTAAAGTCTGTTACCACATAATCTCATGTAGATTTCCTGAAATATTGTTTACCACATGGGAAACAAGAAAATATTAGTTACCATAATTAATATTGAAAATAAAGAAAATTTCTTATCCTCAACGTCTCTAGCGCGAAAATTTTCGTGTGCAGCCTAAGATTCATTCATTTCAATAATCGAGCCAATGGTAATCGGGTTTCATGTGCAATGTTAAAAAGCAAAACAAAAATAAATTTATAAAATCAGTCTGTCTGTTCGGGTCCCTGTTCGGGCGCCAATCTTGTTGGGGTTTAGGATGGTGGAGTGTTGTTAAGATTCTGTTTTACTAAGGGGACTCATAGTACTGAGCTCGGTTAAGAGCTCACAAACAGACAGGACAGATATTTGTACTTGAACACCCCATCTCTATTACCATTAGTCGGTTAAATGAAACTCAGAATTCAACTTTCTTTTAATTTTGGAAATGCAATGACATTAAAAGAATTGAATTAAATTTCTCAAGTTAAATTTTATGAAATGCTGCCTCGAATCCCGGAGGTGGTGAGTATGATTTCGTTTCCCGGCACCACGGACGTATGCCAAGACTTTAGCCTCAACTCGATGATTACCTCCGTCACACAGGCAGAGTAGATAACAGGACACTGCAATTTCAGAAACAGAAATGACACACTGTTTATAATGGGAAACTGAAAGCATGAGCACACATATAATGAGTTTCCAATGTCATTCTACTGGATGAATATATATTGGTTATTCACAGCTAACCAGAAATATTTATGCTACCATAATAGCATACAAAACCATTAATTCTTTACTGGTTTTAAGAAAACAATATATTCACAATAAATGAAGAATAAGCAAGACAAATACAGTACTGTATGTATTCCTTAAATTGTGGGCAACCACAAAAGTTGCAATGCTTATTACTGATTAACAATTAATATGGTAACACTCTATTTAGGATAAAAAAAGAATCTACGAGATAAATACAGTATTCATTCACTTTTAGTTATCAAGAACTTTGCAATGAAAAAAAAGGGTGCAAAACCACCTTTTGAGGTATTTGCAACTTATAACTCAAAACACTTTATCCCCAACATATGAAGAATTAGCAAGATAAATACGGTATGCATTCATTAAATTGTGGTTAACATGAAATATTTGCAAAGCCAACTGGGAAAAATTACCTTTTAAATATTTGCAATTTTGTTTTTTGGCAAATAGCTTTATTGACGAGTTTTTGACGTAAAACACTTTATTTACGATGATAGAAAGGGGTGAAATGAAATTAGAATTTATTAGGAAGAGAGATAGATTTTTACGGGCTCATAACCAGTCTTCAGAGGATGAGATTTTCGTTTATCACATTCAGTGAAAAGAAACTTCTCAGCAATATATATCAGCTGTAATTTACAGGTTAAGGAATTAACTTTGGCATGTGAGATTCCAGTTTGGTAATCTACAAAATTTCGTGTGACTTGGAAGGAAATCAGAGAATAAAAATCCATAAGATTTATCCAGTAACGAATGTAACTAATTCTCGAAAATAAACCAATTTGCTTGACCCACGAGCTTTACCATACACTATCCCTCACCTTGTTGTGCTAGATGAATTCCTGTGAAGATGCCACGTAATTAAGATTTGAAATAAACTTAGACTACCCAGGCGAGATGTTGCCTCTGGGCAGTCTCGGCGCCAAAAGAGAGCGTCTCCTTGTTCCTCCTGGTGAGTTCATCTGTAGGATACATTTCTAGAGCAGTAATTGGCTCTGATATCATTTTAAGGACTATTTTAGCGGTGGTCCCTGGCAGGCAATTATAGCAGAGATGCAAGGGAGAGACAGTATTTTTAGGTGCAACAAGTGGAAGCAAATAAAATAAAACGAGAATAATAATGAAAAGTTAGGTTACTGGTTTTAATCTCTCTTAATTTTCTTGGCTCGTAGCAGACAGAAAAATAGGAGCAGCCTCTATATCGGGGCTATACTTCTACACGTACAAGAAGAGTGGATAAGGTATATTTAAGATTAGCTATAAGCTAAACTACAAATTGCAAATAATCATAATCTGCGAAAGTCAAGAAGTGGGAATTAATTTTTTTAGTTAGAAAATAACAGTTATGTTAAAGGGAATTATTTTTTTTTAGTTAGAAAATAACAGTTATGTTACTAATTTATTTGATAAGGCACCTAACAGCCTCTGTTGACTTTGAGCGAAACACTCTGTCACACTGACCAAATTGGATCGTGCCAGTGGATTTTGGAAAGTCCTGCTGAACGAGACTACCAAGCCCTTAACAGTCTTTTCCATGAGATGCGGTTTGTACCAGTTCAGGGTCATGCCTTTTGATATTATAAATGCCCTTGGCTGCTTCAGCAGGCTCATGAGGTCAGTATTGCAGGACCTCAACAATGTTTCGTGCAGCAATATTAACAAAAGCATACTTATATGTAAAACTTCAAATTTAAATTGGAGTGATAATTACAACTTTAGTGATTAAAAAGATACAAACAAGAAATAATTATAATCTTATAATATCTCAGAAATCATTGAGAGCGTCTCTCACAGTGTTACCGATTACAACCACATTCTCTCACGACCGACCTAATAAGAACCTTCTTGGATGAACGTGCTGTTCCCCTCATACTGCAGTTCCCCTCCCATTCATAGCAGAAGGTCGTCATCAGAAAAAGTTAACCTTTGTGACCTTTTGAGTGTAGATACCAATATTTTTCTTGAAGTGATTACTTCACCTCTGGATACAATTTTCGAATATTCACGTCATGACATCAAGGGAATTGGAAAAAATTAGAAACGACACTGCACAAAACAAGTCAACTATTGCTTTCAAAGGTAGTGGAACTCTTTCCACAACACATTGGTAAGCGTATCATTAAAAGACAGGTAAAAAAAAAGAAATAATTTCAAATATAATCACTCTTCACTCAAGAATCCTGCATACCTCATCAAATGGAGAACTTGACAAACTCTTTCAATCTCAAACTTTGGTTGTGAAATCCAGAGAGTTTAATAAGACACCCAACCTAGCAGACTGAAATCGAGTGATAGAAAGTTTTGCAGATAAGGTGAGAATTTTGGAAGCAGATGCTGAAGAGGTGAAAGCCTTACAACACATTGCAAAATTGCTAGAATCAGACATCGTCCTACTTAAAAAAGATAATTCTGGGTGAAGCTGCTAATAGAAACATCTCCACCTCTCAATTCAGTGCTGTCACCTAATAACGATGATGTCCCTTCTATCAACAACCTCGAGGTTTTGCAAACTAGGTTTTCTGTCACTACTTGCAATTCCTTCAGTACATTGAAAGACGAATGTGACAGTGATAGTGAAGAGGTAGATCCAGATAAAAGTGATAGTCAATATGACAGCCTGAATACACCATCAAGCACAAATAATCAATTCTGTAACAGGTTGCAAAACAGTGAAGACACAATAGCGTCCTTCCCCACTACTCCTAACAACACATCAACAGTCACTAACCAGAACAACCTGATTACACTTGCCAGCACAAATAACCTACCCAGTAAAGGGTTGCAAAGCAGCAAAGAGGATATAGAACCCTTCTCCACTACTAACAACACAGCAACTATCACTACCCAGGACAACCAAATTACACCATGCAGCACAAGTAGCCAACCTAGCAATAGGTTGCAATATAGTGAAGAAGACAGATAAGACAAAATAGGAGCAGTCTCTAAACTAAACAGTCCTTTGAAGTCCTCTCCCCCACAGCCATAGTTTCCCAATAGTGCAAAAGTTGCAGCTCAAATGTATATTCACGTTACTGGCAACCCCTCTCAGAGAGAGATATGTAATATTTTGACAATTCAAGGTATTCCCATTGAAGAAGTCTTGATTAGGGAACTTTCTCACAAACCAAATTGGTTCTCCTTCATAATAACGATATCAAAAGGATTTGAATACTTGGCTCACAAACTGAATCACTGGTCTACAGGCACAAATGTCCAACCATTTCGCTGGGGCAAACAGTGGACACAACCTGGGTTAACTGCAAAATATCCCAAACTACAGCCATACTGGAATAAACAGCAAAGAGCTTATGAAAAGACCCCCTTTCAGCGAGACTACAAAAAGAGATACAATGCAAACTTCTCTTATCGCCGTCCATGCATGAGAGACTTCTCCTGGAGAGATGGCTCTTATGACCCTAGACTCTCACCTAGGAATACAAACTTGGGAAGGCCCAATCATAGCATGGCACATACTCAAGTCAGCATTACCTATCCAAGGACAGGAACAGACACCAGGATCCATGGACTACCCCCATAACATAATATGATGATGAAATCCCGGGAGTATCACACAGTCGAAATAAACCATGGACAAACCCAAGAACAAACTACAAATATGACTGTGGATACCTCCCTGACGAAGTATGGTAAAAATATAACATTAGTGCATGTGAATGATCAGTCCCTTCTTGCTCATTTTGAGGAAATAATAATGCTAACAAAAGACCAAAACATAGATATCCTCTGTATAAGTGAAACTTGGTTCTTCCTACAACTGAAAATAAATATGTGAATCTCCCAGAGTTTTTAGAATATTTTTTGTAATGACCATGACCGAGGGGGTTGGGTCTGTATTTATGTTAGAAGTTATTTCAGCACATCAGAAATAACCTCAGGTCTAGAAATAACTGAAGAGCTCAAAGATATATGGATCACTTTGCAGTATCAAAAACTTCCATCTTTCATTATAGAGTGTGTTTGCTGTCACCCAAAAGCACCTTCCAGTTCATTTAGTCATCTGCTAAAAACATTCAGAAATATCTGTGTGCGCCATAAACCCGTATACATACTTGGTGTCTTTAATGATGACTTTCTCTCAGCAGATAACAAAATGAAAAGGGTAATCAACACTGTGAAGTTAACACAAATAGCTATTATATAACCCCTAATTCTAGGACTCTGATAGATCTGATAATAACAAATAAAGTGGAAAGTATGCCCTATTGGGTCGTAGCTCCCTGTCCAATTGCAGAACTCGAGCTCAACATTGCTATGATAAACAGGCCCGAAAGGAAGCCTTTCTGAAAGGCATTCCGGTGCCCAAAAATTACTCTCATGATATCTTTTGTAAAACATTAATAAACAACAGAAATGCACTTAATGGTATAATGAACGCAGATAATGTCGATTTGCTGGTTGGAATTCTAACAAAACTCTAGTTGTGCACCAATTGTAACAAGAAAAATAACCTACCCCTCAGTCCCCTGGCTAACTAATGACATCAAAGAGGCAATGCAAATCAGAAATCAAATACAAAAAGCACTAACAATGAATAGATATGATATGACTCTCCGTGAACATTACAAAGTAGAAAAGAAATGTGTCAGATCCCTCATTGGTATAAGTAAAAAAATCTTTTACAAAAAACATTTTCATGACTCTAGACATGATACAGCAGCAACATGGAAGTTGATAAGAAGCATGATACCAAATGGAAAGACTACCTCAGAAAGTTATGAAAATATTACAGAGTTGAAAGACAAAGCGGAAAAGTTTAATAACTATTTTGCTAACGTTGGGAAAAATACATATGAGAATACGCAAGAAAACATCAACTCAGTGAATATGAGTAATTACTTAAATGACAATTCTTCCAATGTAAGCATAAGAGATTACTTCAAGATCAATCCTGTCGATTGTGCTACTCTAATTCTTACCATACAGAGCCTAAGAAACTGGCTCTTATGGTCCAGATGGCATGCCATTGCAATTCATCAAAGATGCTCTAACCATGATTGTATCTTATATTTTAGCTATTATATAAACACTTCCATTGTTACTAAAAGGTTTCCTGTCTCTTGGAAAATAGCACATGTTATACCTCTGCATAAAAAAGGGGAACAGAGAAGATGTGACAAACTATCATCCCATTTCCCTGCTACTCATTTTATCTAAAATATTAGAGGAAAAAAGTTGTGTGCTAACTAATGTCATATCTGGAAATAAACAGACTATTAGCTATTAACCAACATGGTTTTAGACCAAAACTCTTAACATAAACTGCACTGCTCAAAGTTACTAAAAGAATTTACAATAATACAGATAAGAAAAAATCTCCCTGCTTCTATTATTAGACTTCGACAGTGTAAACCATGAAATTCTTATCAATAAATGTACTAACCTAAATATTGACTCGACCTGTTTTAGAGGGTATCTATCTAATTGCAGACGTCTATCCGTCTTAACAGCATTATCTCTACTCCATGAAATGCATCATTTGGTGTTGCAAAGGGATCAGTCCTTGGTCCTATCCTCTTCTCCATTTATGTAAATGATCTATCTTTTTTCATTTCTGACAGTCTAGTTGTACAATATGTAGATGACACTCAGCTATTCCTTAGTGGTGATACTAATAATTTCCCAGAGCTAACCTTGAGAGCAGAAAATACTCTGTCAAAAATTTAAACCTATTTTCAAGAAATTAGGCTGTTAATTAACGGAAGTAAAACACAATGCATGTTTATTGGTTCAAGGTATCATATAGCACAAATTCCAGAAAACACAATGATTAATTTTTGCGGCAATATAATTACTCCTGGCAAAACAGTAGAAAATCTATGAATTCACTTTGATAACTTCAAGTTGTATGATTCCCATAAAGATAAAGTATGCAAAAGATTATTGCACAACTGTATGGGGAACTACCAATAAGACTCAGATAAAAAGAATACAGAAGGTTTTTAATTTTGTAGCTCGAGTTGCCTTTGGAGGATTAAGAAAATATGACCACATCACACCAGCCTTCAAAAACTTGGGTTGCTGCGGGCAGAAAACAAGGTCGCCTATGCTATTTACTTTGATAACTACATGTTGTTTGATTCCCATATAGATAAAGTATGCAAAAGGGTTACAGGAACATTAATGTACTTATCACATATAAAAGCAATTTTGAGACTATCACTCGAATAACTGTTGTTGAATCTCTAGCCCTAAGTCACATTAATTACTCCACAACTGTTTGGGGAGCTACCACTAAGACTCAAATAAACAGAATACAGAAGCTTATTAATTTTGCAGCTTGAGTTGCCCTGTGAGAAATAAGAAAATATGACCATATCACACCAGCTCTCAAAAACTTGGGTGGCTACAGGCAGTTAACAAGATTGCGTATGCTATTTATGTTTTTGCATACACAATTTTGAACCATCTTTATCCTAGCTGGCTATTTAATTTCAAAACAGTCAGGGATATAAGCAGAACCAGTATGAGACAGAGTATTTTTATTTTCCTTGATGTTCTCCCTTGAGGGTGGGCAGAACTTCCCTTTTGGCCCGCAGGTGGGGTAAGATTTTGTTGATTGGAGGTGGTATCCGCTTTTGAGGGGGAATTGGCTTTCCTATTTGGTGCAGAGGTAGGGTGAAATCTGGTTATTGTTGGTGGTATCCACTCTTGAGGGCGATCGGACTTTCCTATTTTGGCCCATAGGTGAGGTTGTGCAAAACTGTAAAGATAGTGGAAAACATAAGTGTTCAGTTGAGGATTATTAGTTTACATCAAACAATTTTAATGAATTCCTGTTTTGGTGGTGAGAGAGAGTTATTACATGGTTATCTTGGTGGAGGGTATTGACTGATAATATTTAGTAGACTGTTCATGTAGTTGTTTGTTGCTAGTCTGATTATGGAGCTAGCAACATGAAGGGCATTTGGATTTTCGCTGGATGTTGTGGGGGCACCAGTTCTCCGTCGAATTTCTGAAAAGGAATCACATTCGAAGATGTAGTGGAGCAGTGGAGGTGGTGAGGCTACCTGGCAAAAGGTGCATTCCCTGATGATATCCACTATTCGCCAGGTGCACTTGTACCCGAGTCTCAGACGGTACACATTGACCGCTGTGCTTCATCGAAGGTTCTTAGGCAGGGTGATTCGCTGAAGATCAGTGGTGGCTTTGTACCACCAGGTGGAGGGGGAGCCAATGTCTGTGCACAGGTTGTGTTTAGTTATTAAGTATTTAAGGAGTGACTTGGTGGCTTTGGTTTTTATCTGTTGAATCCTAGGAGGCAGAGATATTTGGATATCTGCTCTAAGAGTGGCTTGTTTGGCGGCTTGATTGGCTCCCTCATTTCCCTTGATGCCGACGTGGCTGGGAATCCAGGCAAGAGTGATGGCTTTTCCAAGGCTGGTTGTCCTGTGGTAGTGGCTGAGGATGGTGGTGATGATACGTACATTGTCTCTGAGGAGTGGCTTCTTGATGGCCTGTAAGGTACCTTTAGAGTCAGAGAGAATTAGGGCATGGTCAGCTCCTTGCTGGATGAGGAAGTCGAGGGCATTGGCTATGGCTACAAGCTCAGTCCGGAGCAATGAGCAGGAGTTTGACAGTCTCCAGGATAGGATGCGGTTTCCAGTGGTGAAGGCGGAGGCTGAGGCTCTAGTTTCTTGATTTACTGAACCGTCAGTGTAGTAGACTTGAGAGTTTGGCCTGCTCCAGCTCTGAATTTTGTCCTTGTATATGATTTTAAGGACAAGCGGGGTTACCAAGCTTTTGGGGTTGTCAGGGAGCTCGATCTTTATGTCGAGTGGGTGGTCATTCCATGGGGGTGGGCATCGGTATTCAGGAAGCGGAGTGTCCTGTATCTTGGCTAGTATGCCCTCCCTGACTTGCAGTGTTTGTAGGAAGCGCAGACCTTGGCTGCCCAGGTTCAAGGATGGTGGTTTGGGTGGTGATTGAGGGCTAGATGGAGATTTGTGGCAGCGAGGCATTTATGTTGGGCAGTGGTGGTTTTGGCCACAAAGAGGGTCAGTCTTTGCTGAGCTTTGAGTTTGAGTGGCATGATTCCCGATTCCATCTGGATGTTTTCTCTCTTGGTCCACATGGGGGCTCCTAGCATGGTATGCATGACGTTGTTTTAAATTACTTCTATCATGTCCAACTGTTGGTCTTTTAGTAGCCAGAGTGTGGGACAAGAATAGTCTATGAGGCTGCGTATGGCTTGTACATAGAAGCCTTTGAGGACATTAAATGATGCACCATCGTAGAGGCCCGACATCCGACAAAGGACCGCTTGTCGCTGGCTGCACTTGTTGCGCGTGTTGAATTTCAGGTCCGAAGGTTAGTTTCCCATCGATGATTACACCCAGGTATTGGTGCTTGGTAACCCAGTCCACATGCTCATTACCTATGACCAGATTAGTGTCTGGTCTCCACTGGTGGATGGGAAGGGCCTTGGTTTTGTGGGCATTGCTTTTAACTCCGAGGGAGATGGAGGCTTGGTGAATCTTGGTGAGGCAGCGCTGTGTCTTGTTAGAGCTTCTGTTGCCTATTGTGACAAGGGCAAAGTCTTCCACATAATTGAAGAGCTTGGCTCCATGTGGTAGTGTGATGTCCATGAGTTTTTCCATTAGACAATTAAAGAGGAAGGGGCTAAGGATTCCACCTTGGGGGTCACATATTCGTGTTTTTGTAGGTGGAGTAGTGCCCATCTACTTTAACTCATGCACAACGGTTTTGTAGACTCTGCTTGATCCATGAGAGAAGGTTACCTTTGATCTGCTTTGAAACGAGAGCTGATAGTATCGCTAGCACATTGGCTAGTTCAAAGGCCTTCTCTAGGTCTAGAAAAACGATGTATCCCCGGCAGTTGTTGATAAATGATAGCATGGAGGCTATTCATTCTGAGGTGCCTAAGCCAGGCTGGTAGGCAAACATGTTTTCTGGGAAGGTTGGGCATTTTCAGTGGACTCTGCTAAGTACCACCTTTTCTGTCGTCTTGCACAGGCAGCTTAGGAGGGAGATGGGGTGAGGGTTGTTAGGGTCCTGTGGTTTTGGGATGGGCTGAATGTCTGCTCTGTTCCATGAGGCTGGTCTGATTCTTTGTATGTATGTTGAATTGATCAGAGAGAGTAGAGCAAGCTCCAGGGCCCCATATTTTGGATCAATGTGTATGTGATTCTATCAGCACCTGGGGCTGTGTTCTTAGAGCTTTTGCTTACTCTTAGTAGCTCAGTCAGAGAGAATGGGGCATCTGTTTCGTCTTCAGTGTTGATGGCCTCTTCCATTTCCTCCCATCTTGCAGTGGTGAGGTCCTGAGGAGTTGTTCTGGTGGTGATGGGGAGCTGGTTGGAGCTTGCTCTATCCGCAAATTTGACGGAGAGTTTTTCTGCTGCCCTGCTAGGATCCCTGTGGGGGATTATTTAATGCTCCTCCACATCTGGCCCACAGAGGTGTGAGCATCTAGGGTGGAACACCACTCTAGCCATTTTTTCCTCTTAATGTTGCGTGTCTCTTCATGGACATGTTCTTTGACTGCCTGAAGAGCGCGGTAGGAGTCTTCAGTGCGACGTTTCCTGTGCATTTTCCGGATGACGTTGAGCCGGTGATTGAGTTCTTTAACTCTCTCACAGTAATACATCTGTCCCGATGAGTGGTGTGTTGTGGTTTACAGAGGGGGATGGAGGAGTTTGCTGCAGCTTGCAGGGCATTGACTAGCTCGGGTTCTGCTTGGTCGATGTCTTCGGATGGTGTGTAGGCTGAAAACCAATTGCTGAGGTGCTCCTGAAATCGGCCCCATTCGGCCTTCATGAAATTCCATCATGGGGGAGGAGCAGGGATTTGGAAGATTTCAGGAATTGGCAGCGTGAGATGGATCCTGTAGTGGTCGCTTGTGACCAGGGGATGAACTCTCCCTGTGGCGTTTTGCCTTAGGGAGTTGGAGACAAAGGTGAGGTCCAGTATTCTGCCTCTATCATGAGGTGGCTCATGATTGTTGAGAAGGGAGACGCCTTCTTGGTCGTCCAGCAGGCTCATGATGTGTCTACCTGCAGCACTGGGGCGCTCATACCTGAATCTTGGATGGTGCGCATTGAAGTCGCCTCCTATTACCAAGTCACGATGACTGGCTAGCCCGAAGAGGGTAGTCAGGTCTAAGCCACCATCGTGTGGTCTGTAAATGTTGTACAGATCTATGCAGCTGCCCTGAAGTTTGATGTTAATAGCAAGGATGTGGACATCTTTGCCACAGTAGACCGGTTGGGTTATTTCCTTGGCTAACAGGTTTTTCCTGATGAAGGTGGCGCTGCCTCTGTTCTCCCCTGGAGACCAGTGCTGGTAGAATCCTTTGTATCCTGAGATTTTTGGAGTGTTTTGCTCTGTGCACAGGGTTTCTTGAACCATGATGACATCTATGTTGTCAGCCTTGGCAATGACTTCAAGATGTTCCTTGTGTCTGAGACCCTGGGCGTTCCAGTGTAGGATCCCGAAATTAGACATCTTGATGTTTTAAGGAGGTGGAGGTGGTAGGAGTTGTGGTTTGTTGTGGCTGGTGGTGGGTTCTGGAAACAAGGGCTTGGGTGACGATGGAATGGGCTACTTCGACAACTTGATTGTAAGCATCTTGAGGAGAGGCTCTGGTTTCAAGGAGTCGGACGGCTGCCTGTATGGCTTGAATAATAATGTTGGTGAGCTCATTTACTGTGAAGAGGGTTTGCTGTTGGGAAGAGAAGGCAGAGGAAGGTGTCTTTAAAGGCTGTTGAGGTGTGGGGGTATGGGATTTAGGTCTAGGGTCCTGGGACCTGGTGTGGTGAGCGGGTGTGTGTGTGGTCTGAGTGTTGCATGTGACTGTATTGCGTGTTTGAGTGTTGCATGGGTGGAGGTGTTGGTGTGAGTGTTGCGTGAGGGGATTATGGGAGTGTGAGTGTTGTTTGGGGGGATGGTAGGAGTGTGAGTGTTGTATGATGGGGTGGATGGAGTTTGTGTAGGGGTGGAAACTGTAGGAGGTGTGATCTGTGTGTTAGGAGTTGGGTTGGTGTTGTGTGGTGGGTTTTGGGTGGGGAGGTTAGGTGTGAGTGGGGCAGGAAGGGGCCTTTGCCAAGGATTGGAGGTGGGGGGAGGAGCTGGGGTGAAGTTGGAGGTGGTGTGATTGATGGCAGGGGCAGAGGAAGGGACTCTTTGAGGAATCCTCTTCATCCTTTCTGGGCAGCAGTTGTTCCATGCTTGATTGTTTCCCTTACAGTTTGGGCACTTGGCAACTGTTGCTTCATTGGCCTTGAATTTGTTGAGGCAGCGGTCAGTGGAATGTCTCCCACTGCAAATTGCACATCTCATTGGGAGATGACAAGTATTTCTGATGTGCCCAAATCTTTGACACCGGAAACATCTCAGTGGTTCAGGAGTGTAGTCTCTTATGTTGAGTTTGCCCCAGATGCCGAGGTTTACTTGCAAAGGGGGTGGACCACAGATGTGGACCAGAACTCGTTTTAAGGGGACGGTTTGGCCCTCTATTTTGGAGGAGCAACGTGAGGCAGCAGTAATATACATTTGCTTGGTTAGCAGGTCAACTGACCAAGCAAAAGGGAAGCCAATGAGGATATATTTCATTTTTTGGGCAGGGTTCATCTCTGCCAAGTGAGGTGAGTTGAGGCTGCGGATCTTCTCTGCGGCTTCTACTGAGGATAGGTGTATGATAAATTCACCCTGTACATTAGGCTTAATTTTGCAGCCAAACTCGGTGAGTTGGTCTTCCAACTCTCTGATTAGGTCATATGCCTCTTTGGTGGAAGTAGTCTGAACTTTGAACTTTGATATGGGCTCTTTATCAGTCTTCGGGGCTGTGGGGGGGAACTGGGGCAGCAGCACTCTCCTGGCTGCTGCCAGAGGCCGTTTTTGGCCTCTTCTTTCCCACAACCGTCCACCCCTCATGAGGGGGGTCGAGTTCCATTCCCCTCTCTGGGGGGGGAGCAGGAGAAGCAGTAGAGGCCATGAATAACAACTAGTCATGGATATCCACAGATTTCACTAAGAATATATTACTTGCTCTTGTGTCAATTTCGTTTAATAAAATATAGGAGCCTTGTGGCTGGATCACCTCAGTTAATTGGAACACTACAACACTTCATCACTAAAACAGTCTTCTATCTTTCTTCCCAACTCTCGTGAGAGAGGGGAATGCAAACAGAAAATATGCAATGGATCACCTTGGTTACGAGACACACCACACAGTATGATCAGCAACAAGTGGTCTTTTTATTTCTCTTCTCAGCTCTCTTAAGAGAGGGAAAAGCAAACAGAATATAAATGCAAAATTGAAATTTAAACACTTTCTATACAATTATGGAACACACAATGAGGTGTTCAACTAAACAAAACAACACAAAAGCGCAAAAAACAAAACAAAAGAAAACAAGGCAATCTTTCTGTTTCTCTCTTTGGCTCTCGTGAGAGAGAAAGAAAAGAAAACAGAGATACTTAGGCTCGTTTTTTTTCCTTGTAGAAACTTCCACCTCAGATCAGGGATGTAGTGGAGGAGGAGAAATTCACTTCTCTGGTAGGAAGAGGCTTCAACTACCTATCACAAAAGAGATAAAATCAGAATAGAACCGTGAAGGCTTTCTATTTCCCTCTTTCTTTCCAACTCTTATAAAAGAGAGAGAAGAGCAGGCAGAAATATTTGGGGTTATAGAACACACACAGTTACTTGTTTTCACTAAAACAAAAACTGGAAGACAAAACAAAACATAAACAATCTTTGTTTTTTTTTTCTGGCTCTCGTGAGAGAGGAGGAAAAGAAAAAAGAGATACTTAGGTAGGTCCTATCACTACTGGAGCTGGAACCAGACTGAGACAGAGTAGTGAGCTCTTTATTCAGAGAACAAACAGACAGAGTAGTGAGCTCTTTATTCAGAGAACAAACACAGATGCATGTTCAAAGATGATCAATATTAAAGGGCCAACACTTTGGAACAATATTCCAGAACATCTTAAAAATTCATCCTCCTTCGCAGCTTTCAAAGACAAACTATATAGTTTTCTTTTGGACAAATAGTTACTACTCACAAACTAATCAAACTTAATGATTTAATACAAATTCCCTTAACACTAACCATTCTGTGTGTAAATAGATATCACTTTTTTTATTTCTAAGCTTACAACTAATTATTCTCATTGTAAGAACTACAAATATGGTGATGATGCCGATAATAACAATCTTGTATCGAGTATTACTAGTACTTTATTATTAACATTAAATTGTCAACAATTTTATTACAGTATGATTATAATTATTATTTTATACGTATCTGTTAACTCAAGGTAATATTCATTTTCTAGGAGTGCTATATTTTTTTCACTTATTAGTTCCATTTCATGACTACTTATAAGTGTACTCTTAGTTTTTGTTGTTTCAATGTGGCCGACTGTAAATACTTTCTCTTACCTGTAGGTAGAGTGACAAAATACATTAGTACTCTCTCTGATTATTCCCTGTTTCCTATATAAGTATATGGTAATCCATTCTCATCGGCGATTAACTGTTTTCCTATTTCTATAGGAGTTAAATGAAACGAAGTAAAGATCTTCATTATTTATTGGCGGGCTTCTGAAGAGTGGTGATTTGTGACGTAGTAACGTTAAGTAATATATATAAATTCTTAATACATTGGAAAATATTTACCTCTACAAATGTAAATATTGTTTTGAATGACTTTTACAAAAAGAATATAAAAATACAAAGTAATTATATAAAAATACAAAGTAATTATATAGATATATACATACATAACACTCCTTCACCCTTACGGAAGGTTTATTTTTCTACAAGTCTAATCGTCCAAGCGGAATACCTTTATTAGGTCTGGTCGATGGACTTTTCGTACTCATATTAGACTCATTTGAGACAATACTCTCTACATTTTGTCTAACCTGGCCCTGATCATTTGCCACTGATCCACCTCTTAAGTAATTTACAAGTTTTCGACGCACAGTACCGTTTAATTCAACGTCATAATTTAAATCTCCTATCTTGTTTTTAATAATACCTTGTTTCCAATTATCATTGCTGTTATAAACACATACCATGGCATAATCACTCTCCTTAAAATGTCTTACTCTCTCTGGATTTTCCATTTGGTTTCATCCACGATTAACCTGTTCAGCCTGGAACCTAGGAATAACCAGATCCATTTTGGTCCTGATTCTCCTTCCCTTTAACAAAATTGATGGAGATTTTTCCTGTAGAGGCATGTTCTGTTGCTCTATACTGAAGCAAAAACTTACTAATGTTATTAACAACATTATTCTGTTATTATCTTTGAAAGTCTGCACAAACCTTTCTGCTTCTCCATTTGTAAAAGGATGATAGGGTGAAGATCTTGTATGAGAAATACCATTTGATTTCAAAAAATTAGCAAATTTTTCAGAAAAAAAAATGTGTACCATTATGAGTAACAACTCTTTCTGGTAATCCATGAGTGACAAATATTGGCATAAGTGCCGACATAGTAGCATTTGTAGTGGTACTTGACTCAGGAATTATTTCAGGCCATTTACTGTGTCAACAATTATCAAATAATATCTTCCTAAAAATGTTCCTGCAAAATCTAAATGAGTAAGCTGCCACGCCTTCTGCAGGCACTCCCATGGGTGCAGATGTGCTGCTTGCACATTATTCTGATGTTCATTACAGCTTTCACATTGTTTTACATATCTCTCAACATCCTTGTCAATGTTTGTACACCATGCAAATGACCTGGCAATTGCCTTTGACTTAACAATACCAAAATGTTCTGCATAAATTTCCTTCAGAACCTGACTCTGCAATATCTTAGGGATAACCACTCTAGCATTTCACATAATACATCCATTTTCAATGATTAATTCTGACCAAATTTGTAATATGGTTTCACCTCCTCTTGGTTTTGATTTAGGCTATGTCCATAAATTGGTCCAGTTTTGTTTTCTGAGCTATTTCCTTAGAGATGACAGTAAAATTAAGATTAACAACCATTAAAATACTATGTAAAATTCCACATGGAGCATTATCTACTGGCAATCTGGACAATGCATCTGCATTTCCAGTCTTATTCTTGGAAATACATTCCAACTCATATGAATATGAGGCTAATACAATAGCCCATGTTTGTAATCTAGCTGCAACAATTGTTGGTAATCCTGCTCTTGAGCCTAATATAGCTAGTAATGGCTTTCACATTGCTTTACAGGTCTCTCAACATCCTTGTCAATGTTTGTCCACCATAAAAATGATATGGCAATTGCCTTTGACTTAACAATACCTAAATGTTCTGCATGGATTTCCTTCAGAACCTGACTCTGCAATATCTTGGGGACAACTATTCTAGCATTTTGCATAATTCATCCATTTTCAATGGTTAATTCTGACCAAATTTGTAAATATGGTTTCAGCTCCTCTTGGTTTTGACTTAGGCTATGTCCAGAAATCAAAGTTTGTAAGACTTTTGTCAAAAAAGTGAATTTCTGCTTACCATATAAGTAAATATGGAACTTCTTAACACCAAATACTAAAGCTAGTCCCTCTTTCTCTATTTGAGAGTAATTTTTCTCAGCGTTGTTTAATGCATACGAAGTGAAGGCTATAGGCCTCTCGACTCCATCTGACACAACGTGAAAAAGGACTGCCCCTAGTCCTACAGATGAAGTGTCACATGTAAGTTTCACTGGTAAATGTGGCTGATAATGTGTGAGAAAGCTATTAGAAAGTCATTCACTTTTAATGCTATCAAATGCTTGCTGACATTCTTCTGACCATTCCCAATCAACACCTTTTTTAACAATTCACACAAAGGGTGTTCTACCTGTGACAGAGTGTTTCGCTCAAAGTCACCAGAGGCTGTTAGATGCCTGATTAATTAATTTAGTGACTTAACTGTCATTTTTCTAACAAACAAAAAAATAATTCCCACTTCTTGACTTTTGCAGATTATGATTATTTGCAATTTATATTTTAGCTTATAGCTAATTTTAAATATACCTTATTTACTCTTCTTGTACGTGTAGAAGCATAGTCCCGATATAACGGCTGCTCCTACTTTTCACATCTGTGAACTCACCAGATACGTTTTGTTTACAATTTTCATATTATAAAAATTGTTCTTGCTAATAGTTTTGCTATAAATTTGACCTTGCTGTTATGTCATTAGCCTGTCTAGATATATATCAGTAGCTTCTTTATTATTTGAGTACTTAAATTCCGTCTCCTACGAGCAAAGAACGTTCTGGAAATTGTTTACCAGTAACCTAACTTTTCGTTATTATTCTCGTTTTATTTTATTTGCTTCCACTTGTTGCACCTAAAATACTGTCTCTCCCTTGCATCTCTGCTATAATTGCCTGCCAGGGACCACTACTAAAATAGTCCTTAAATGATATCAGAGCCAGTTACTGCTCTAGAAATGTATCCTACAGATGAACTCACCAGGAGGGACAATGAGGTGTCCTCTTTTGGCACTCAAACACGGCAGAGGCAACATCTCGCCTGAGCAGTCTAAGTTTATTTCAAACTTTATTTACGTGTCATCTTCACAGGAATTCATCTGGCACAACAGGTGTCCTCTATTCTACTCTGCCTGTGTGACAGAGGTAATCGTCGAGTTGAGGCCAAAGTCTTGGCATACGTTCGTGGTGCCGGGAAACGAAATCATGCTCACCACCTCCGGGATTCGAGGCAGCATTTCATAAAATTTAATTTGAAACATTTAATTCAATTCTCTTAATATCATTGCATTTCCAAAAATAAAAGAAAGTTGAATTCTGAGTTTCATTTAACCGAGTCCAGGTAAAACAGATGGGGTGTTCAAGTACAAACATCTGTCCTGTCTGTTTGTGAGCTCTTAACCGAGCTCAGTACTTTTAGTCCCCTTAGTAAAACAGAATCTTAGCAAACACTCAACCATCCTAACCCCAACAAGATTGGCGCCCGAACAGGGACCCGAACAGACAGATTGATTTTATAAATTTATTTTTCTTTTGCTTTTTAACATTGCACAGGAAAACCAATTACCACTGGCTCGATTATTAAAATGAATGAATCTTAGGCTGCACACAAAAATTTTTGCGCTAGAGACGTTGCGGATCAGAATTTTTTTTTTTATATTCAATATTAATTATGGTAACTAATATTTTCTTTTTTCCCATGTGGTAAACAATATTTCAGGAAATCTACATGAGATTATGTGGTAACAGAAATAAGAAATTTTGCATGACGAGAAGACGTGTTATTTAAAATATCATTATATGCGTGATAAGATTGAGTTTAAAGCATTCGTGTTTTAATTATCCGATAAAGGGTGATACTTGTTAAGAATTGTTTATATATCCTTGGGATTTAGGAATTGGGAGAAAGCATATTAAGTATGTTTGCTTATAATTGTGTTTTATATACAAGCATTGACTGCTCATAGATTGGGAAGAAAAACTTTGGTGCCATTTATCGAGCCTAGGCTAAGCCCTTCATGTGTCTGAGTTGTCACTTGAAAATAAATTTTCTCATTACTAGTAGACATGTGTAATCTGGCTGCCTAGTAAGCTGTTTGCTTATCTTTGGTGTATTTTGCATAGGATATGTGCCCTTTTGGCAACACTCCAGAATTTTACTTACGACATTTTATTGGTGGGTACTGCCATATACGCACTCATACGCAGGCACGACCGATATACTGTACTTGTTCGTATTACTTACGACATTTTATTTGTGGGTACTGCCATATACGCGCTCATACGCAAGCACGACAGCTATACTGTACTTGTTTGAACTCTCTGGCACTGGGTGCTAGTCGGAAAAATTCGTTGTTGCTCATGCCTTTCATTTGCACCATAACCGCAGGTACTGCCACGTATTGCTGTTAAGCATGCACGACTGCCATTCTGTATTACCAGTGTTTCATGCACTGTTTTGCAACATTTTGTTGCTGTTGCACTTGATTGTGTTGCTCATTCCTTTCATTTGCACCATAACCTCAGGTAGTGCCACGTATTGCTGTTAAGCAGGCACGACTGCCATCCTGTATCACCAGTCTTTCATGCACTGTTTTGCAACATTTTTTTACTGTTGCACTTGATTGTGTTGCTCATTCCTTTCATTTGCACGATAACTGCAGGTACTGCCACGTATTGCTGTTAAGCAGGCATGACTGCCATCCTGTATTACCAGTGTTTCATGCACTGTTTTGCAACATTTTGCTGCTGTTGCACTTGATTGTGTTGCTCATTCCATTCATTTGCACGATAACCGCAGGTACTGCCACGTATTGCTGTTAAGCAGGCACGACTGCCATTCTGTATTGCCAGTGTTTCACGCACTGTTTTGCAACATTTTGCTGCTGTTGCAATTGATTGAATTTTGAGTCACTTTTATGGTGAGGTTTTGAGATCACTTTTATGTTTAAGTTTGAACTGTGGTGTTGAATTTTTTTTTCTCTCCTTGGTGTTGTGTGGTTCTTTCATTTTTCTTTTACTACTGTATTGTAGAGATTTGTTTTTTTTGTGGTTGTTTTGGCACTTCGTTATTGACTGTTTAGGAAACAAACATGGAAACCATCAAAACATTCGATGAGGAGCGTTACCTGGACATAATGATTGCTAGGGGTGAGAGATACTGTTTTTCCCCAAGACAGAAGCTCTTCGAATGTGCTCATGAGAAGATTTTTGAACGCCGAGATAAGCTGGAGAAGAGAGCAAGTGATGAGGCACAAGCACACCATAATGAGGCACAAGCACAATGTGAACATGAGCTTGCGCTTGCTCGGCTTCGAGCGGGAATCCCAGACAGCAGTCCTTTATCCGGAAATAGAGATTACAGGAACGGGAAGCACAAGAGCCCCTCGCAGAACTTCAATCATCCAGCTCATCCTCCTCACACTCCTAAGCCTTATTACGGCCATGTGGAAGAGATGGGAAAGATCAAAAACTTGTTGCAAGAGGCAAGAAGGTTAAATGATGAAAGAAATGAAGAAGAGAAGAAAAATTTTCATTACAGAGTTCTTCCAGACAAAGGGGAGATAAAGAAGATAATGACAGAAGATCAGGGGATGGGGCCTCATTAAGATTGTTATACACAAATGCTGAAGGATTAGCTGGTAAGGCAGTAGAATTAAAAGATAGGATTCACAACAGTAAGGCAGATATAGTAGCAATTACAGAGACTAAGTTGAGTGAGGACATAAACAGTGTCACAGTTTTTCCTAAGGGTTTCAGAATACAAAGGGTTGAAAGATCTGAGAGGACTGGTGGAGGGGTAGCACTGCTCATAAGTGAAAGGATTCAAGTCGAAGAAATAAACTTGGCTATAGAAAATGAGTTCAAGGAATTTCTTGTTGCTCGCATAAATACTGGGTCAGAGAGCATTATAATAACTGTTGTATACAACCCACCAAGGAACCAAAATAGGCTTGAAGTTTATGAGGAAACTCATATAGGTACTATTGAAGTCATAAACTCAGTTGTTAACATGGCACGGGAGAGAAAATGTAGGATTTTGATTATGGGAGACTTTAATCATAAAGAGATAGATTGGATAAATCTTGACCCACACAGTGGTGAGGACTCATTCGGGGCAAGATTCCTAGATTGCGTACAAGGGAATTTCCTACACCAACATGTAATGGAACCAACAAGGGCCAGGAGTGGGGATGAGCCATCACTACTTGATCTAGTGTTCACAGATAATGTGTTGGATATTGAAAAAATTGAGTATGAACCACCAATTGGTAAGAGTGACCACTGTGTGTTGTTGATGGAGTATATCATTGAAGATATTCTTCCTGAGAGTAGAGGCACTGAGGACATGAGGAGGAACTATCCGAAAGGAGATTACATCAAAATGAATGAGCTTTTTGCAGTTATTGACTGGAGAACCTTATTTTACAACAAATCTGTACAAGAAATGTATGACATCATTTGTGAGAAATATGGGAAGATAGTAGATTGCTGCATACCTGTCACCAAAGTAGGTGTAATTCATGCCAGAGAGAAATGGTTCAATAATGGGTGTAAAAGAGCTAAGGAGTGGAGAGACAAATGCTGGAAAAGGTATAGGAGGAGAAAAAACAAAAATGCCTTGCAAACCTACAAAAGAGCAAGAAATGACTACCTAAGTAAAAGGAGAGAGGCAGAGAAAGACTATGAGAGGGACATCACCAGGATGGCTAAAGAAAATCCCAAGCTTTTCCACAGCTTTATCAGAGGAAAACTGAAGGTAAAAGAACAGGTTTTAAGGCTAAAGAGAGCGGATGGAAGCATCACTGAGATGGATGAAGAGATCTGCAAAGAATTGAACAAGGAGTTTCAGTCAGTATTTACAGTAGAAAATACCCCACCCCCTCAGATTGCAGTGATAAAAGCTCAAGGGCCGGTATTAGAGAACATCAACCTTACAGCCACAGAGGTATGCAAAGCGCTGATGGATTTAGATGTTCATAAAGCTACAGGTCCTGATGACATATCCCCTCATGTGCTTAAAAAATGCGCAAACACAATATCAGTGGCACTAAGTATCATATTTAAGGAGTCACTGGAGTCGGGGGAGATTCCAAGATGCTGGAAACAAGCAAATGTGATACCTATCTTCAAAAAGGGAAGGAGGGATACGGCTCTGAACTATAGACCAGTTTCCTTGACCAGCATAGTTTGCACAGTTATGGAGAAACTACTAAGGAAACATATCTCTCTTCACTTGGAATCCTTCAACTTTTTGTCAGTGAGGCAACATGGCTTCAGAGAAGGTAGATCAACAGTAACAAACTTATTAGAATTTTATGATGAGGTAAGCCAAATCTTACAGGAAAGAGAGGGGTGGGCAGATTGCATATTCCTAGACTTCCAGAAAGCGTTTGACACTGTTCCACATGGGAGACTTATTAGGAAGCTGCAATCAATGGCTAGAATAGGTGGAAATGTTTTGGAATGGATAAAAACTTACTTAGAAGGAAGGGAACAGAGGGTTAGAGTAAGACACTCAGTGTCTGAATGGAGAAGAGTTAGTAGTGGAGTTCCACAGGGTTCAGTTTTAGGGCCACTTTTGTTCCTTGTATATGTAAATGACCTACCAGAGTGTGTAAATTCATTCATGAATATGTTTGCAGATGATGCAAAGATTGTGAAGAAAGTAAAAAACGAGAACAATGGTAGAGAACTTCAGGAGGATCTAAATAATCTGCATGAGTGGTCAGAAAAGTGGCTAATGAAATTCAATACTTCAAAATGTAAGGTAATGAGAATGGGTACAAGTGCAAGAAGGCCCAAGCTTGACTACTCGGTGGCTGGAGTACAACTTCAAGAGACAGAAAATGAGAGAGATCTAGAAGTAAACATACTGGCAGATTTGTCTCCAGAAATACATATAAATGGCATAGTAAGGGCAGCATATGCATTCTTATCAAATGTAAGGGCAGCCTTAAGGCACATGGACAAGGAAATGTTCAGAAATATTTATGTAACCTATGTGAGGCCAAAACTCGAATATGCAGCCCCCTTTTGGAATCCGCACTTGAAAAAGCACATAGCTAAGCTTGAAAAAGTTCAAAGACATTCCACGAAACTGGTGCCAGAAATACGCAATCTCAGTTATGATGAGAGGCTGAGGGAATTAGACTTACCATCACTCGAAGCTAGAAGAGTGAGGGGGGATATGGTGACAGTCTTTAAATTCCTTCATGGTTATGATAGAGTGGATAGGGATCGATATTTTGATATGGCTGGCTCTAGAACTAGAGGTCATAGATTGAAGCTTCGTAAGAAAACTTCTTTGCAGGATGTAAGGAAATACTTTTTCAGTGTAAGAGTAGTTGATAATTGGAATTGGCTAAGCGAGGAGGTAGTTAATGCTATCTCAATCCATAGTTTTAAGGACAGGTATGATAAGTATCACTAAGTATAAAATGGAACCGATCAGGAGACGGGAAGATACGAGCTTTGGGCTCTTTCCCGTAAACACAATTAGGTAATCACAATTAGGTAATCACTCAAGAAGGATGACCCGGTAAGACCTAAGCCTCAGCAGTTCAGAGGCAAAGGCCATTACCCTGCTCCACCTTCCCAAGGTTTTCAGCCAAACTCTAAGACCCACCACGCTCCCTCACACAGCGGCGGCCCAGATAGCCGTCTGGCCCCTTACTCAGCCCATGTTGTGGAAACAGGGCCAGAATAGGCCAATGAGGATAATACTGAGGAACCACCACACAAACTTGCCAATGTGGAATTCATCGAACATGATGATCTGGAAATGATCCCAAAATGCCTAGAAACCATAAATGGTGTGGAAGCTGCGATAGAACTTGACACAGGGGCCAATGGCATACTTGTTGATGAGAAATTCATCAGGGATGAAGATTTTACCGGCAAAATCGTTCGTGTGTGGGTTGCTGAAGGAACACCCCAAATTCGACGCTGCTGAGTCATTAACCTGGATTGCAAATACTACAAGGGAAAAGCCCCAGCTGTGGCAATGATTGGGCTTATGTACCCTGTTTTGATGGGTCGTGCACTGAACCTAGTTCCTACTTTCCAGGCCAAGCTCAACCATAGGGACATTTCTCGTTATAACTTCCCTCGGGGGAACTCACATGAAGCCATTTCAGCAGTAACTCCTGGCCTCGATGCCAAGAATTTGGACGATTCTCCAACTGACTCTGTTGAGTCTGCTGCAGTCAGTACACGTAATGTGGAACACGGAGAGTTTCCCCCTCCTTTACCAGATGATGCACCTCTAGAGCCATTGAAGTCTCGTCCAGACTTTGCCAAATTGCAGCAAGACTGCCCCAGCCTCAAATGCTGGATGCAGCAGGCCACCGAAGGAAGGACCTTCACGGTGAGAGGAGGAGGTCAGATCACTTACGCCCTTGAAGATGGAGTACTTCGTAGGCATGTGACCAAAGATGGCCACACCTTTAAACAGTTGGTGGTGCCTGCTTCGTTGCGCCACCAGGCTATGTATGTGGCACACCATTTACCTTTGAGTGGACACAGAGGAAAGGCAAAAACTCGGCACGTCCTTCAGAAGGCTTTTGCATGGCCAAACATGTACGCCGAGGTAGACAGATATGTAGGCTCCTGCCCTGTCTGTCAATCCACCTCTACAGCACCGGTACCGAAAGTTCCCATGGGGATAACTAAGCTCTCAATGGAGCTATTTTCCAAGGTCGCTATTGACATATTAGGTACTATTAATCCAGCTTCGTCCTCGGGGAAACAGTTCCTCCTGCTATATGTTGACCTGGCAACAAGGTACCCAGATGCAGTGCCACTGTCTTCTATCACAACTGAAGCAGTCGCTCATGCCCTATTTGAAATCTGCTCCAGGGTTGGCTTTCCTGAGCAGGTCACTTCTGACAATGGAAGTCAGTTTACAAGTAGGCACTTTGAGGCTTTCTGTAACCTTTTAGAAATGAAGCACATTCGTACGAGTGTCTATCATGCCCAATCAAATGGAGCATGCGAACGTTATAATGGGACATTGAAGTGATGTTTGTGCAAGCTAATGATAGATATACCTAGGCAGTGGGACAAGTACGTCCCTGCTGCACTTTTCTCCTTCAGAGGCACTCCCCACAACACTTCTGGATTCTTGCCTTTTGAGCTGATTTATGGTCATAAGGTCAGAGACCCAGTGAAATATTTGGCAGAATGTTGGGATTCACCTACCATCGAAGATGACGATAGGGACATCCATGAGTATATTTTGTAGTTTTTGTCTCACCTCAAAAAGGCTTGGAAAATTGCACAATTAGCCATTAAGGGTCACCAGCAGACTGCCAAGCTCCTCTTTGACAAGCGTGCGCGGCATCGTGCCCTGACACCCGGAGATCGAGCTCTGTTAATTCTTCCAACAGATACCCACAACCTAATGCTACGCTGGAAAGGACCGTACAATGTGGTACACCGGGTGACCCCTGACAATTATGTGCTAAATGTTGATGGCAATAACGGGAAATACCACATTAACCAGCTGAAGCTTTATTGTGAGGACACGGAGGCCCACAGGGATCCTGCGCTGGCACTCTCAGCAACCCCTATAGATGCCCCCAGCATCAACAGAACCTCCGAGGCTGCAGCAACACAAGTGCTCCATTATAGCCACCCCTTACTTCCTATATAGGAGTACTCCAACCTTGCAGTGGAGACAGACTTACGGGAGTGGAGTTTTTCGGAAGAAGCCCCTCTGGCCGCAGCCACTGCCCTTGCAATTGAAGACATAAGCTTAGCTTTTGATGATGGTAAGGATCCTGCCATTCCCACACACTGAAAGGAAAGTGTGAGTAATTGCATTATTAACTCTAGACTGCAACCGAGTCAACGGGAACAGCTGAACAAGCTATTAGAGGACTATGAGAACGTCTTCAACGACCTCCCAGGCATTACCGCTACCCTTGAGCATCATGTCAGATTGACTGACCCAGAGCCATTTTGGCATTCCTATGGTCTTCCCCACCAGCTGTCCTTACGGCTGAAGGAAGATCTTGACACTTGGGTCAGCCTCGGAATAGTTAAAAATAGCATTTCGCCTTGGTGTTCGCTGTTACTGGCAGTGCGTAAGCGAGATGGCAGTCACAGGTTCTGCCTTGACTGTCGTAAGCTTAACTCCCGTACCATCTTTGATGGAGAGCCCATTGCTGATGCCGAGCATATTTTCTCGTTGCCCTCACAAGCCCGTTACCTGTCCAAGTTGGATCTGGGCAGTGGATTTTGGCAAGTCCCGTTGAGCGAGACTACCAAGCCTCTTACAGCTTTTTCCACAAGATATGGTCTATACCAGTTCAGGGTCATGCCTTTTGGTATGGTAAATGCCCATGGCTGCTTCAGCAGATTCATGAGGATAGTACTACAGGATCTCGACAATGTTTCATGCTTTATAGATGACATCCTGGTGCATTCTCAGGATTGATCATCGCACCTCGCGACCCTCCGCAGAGTTCTCACTCGTCTGAACCAGCATGGACTTCATTTAAAGCTTTCTAAATGTGAGATTGGTTTCACACAATTGCAGTATCTTGGCCACGTGGTTGGAGAAGGAGTTATGTCCCCTTTACATGACAGGGTACAAGCTATTAAGGATATGGAGAAACCTGCCACTGTCACTCAACTGAGATCATTTCTGGGTAGTGTTGGCTACTACCAATGGTTCATTTAACACTTTAATACTATCACCGCCCCTTTGCAGCAAATGACCTCCTCAAAGCAAGGTAAAAGCTCCCCTGTCCAATGGACAGATGAAGCGGAAAGAGCATTTTTCAAGCTCCGAGAAGCATTGGCGGGTGAGCCAGTATTACAACTGGTAAACACTGATTTTCCATTTATCTTGCAGACCGACGCCTCAGACGAAGGCCTGGGTGCCGTGCTCTTGCAAGCTCGATCAGACAACTCAGCAGAAGTAGCTCCAGTGCAATATGCAAGCCGCAGGCTTCGCCCTGCAGAGCGAAATTACTCCGCCGTGGAGAAGGGAGCTCTAGCTGCATATTGGGCCATAAAGAAATTTGAAGTCCATCTGTATGGCCAACATTTTACACTGAGAACCGACCACCGACCTCTCCTATATTTACAGACTGCAGACAAGCTAAATCCTTGCCTGAAAAGGTGGGCACTTTACCTGAATCTTTTCAAATTCACTGCCCAACATGTTCATGGCAAGGACAATGACCTTGCTGATCTACTGAGTCGACGATCGTTACCCTCAAATGAGGAAGCTGGTGATGTTAGCCTCAATTTGACTAGTCAGTAAAGATTACTTCTCTGATGTGTTGTTTATTTTTTATGTTTATCATTTATGTCTTTAATACTGTACTGTAATTGTTTATTTTAGCGTACAAATGTTATTCCTAATGGAAGACGAAAAAGATGAAGAATAATTCTTTGATCGTAGTTTTGTATTTCCCTTTGTGGGACTTTGAAAGCCAGAACATGGCGGAAACATTTTAGTTAAGTGTTGAATAGCTGAAACTGTTTTAAATCCAGTCGCCAATGTTAATGACGACTTGGTTCATATTTTACATTTGCGTATACTCTATTTTTTTTTGTATATTATATTATTGCCTTCTTGCATGTGAAGCATTCTTAAACCTAAATATTGATATTCACTGATATCTAATTGTGATTTAATTTTCTTGAAATTTGAATTTGATCACATTTCTTTTATGTTTTGCATGTCATTTAATGCCTTGTTTATAAGACTTGTTCACTTTTCCTAATAGTATGATATGTTCCAGTGGTGGATCCCATTCTTATTGTTCATTTGCTCTTTTCCATGAGAAGGATATCTCATCCCTCATAATAACATTGAAGTCACCGTAACCTCCACTGTTCTTATTTCGCCTTCTGTAGTAGAATTTTCCTAAATCAATATTCTCTAGAAAGGGCCTTTGTGACAGAGTGTTTCGGTCAAAGTCACCAGAGGCTGTTACATGCCTTATTAATTAATTTAGTGACTTAACTGTCATTTTTCTAACAAAAAAAAAATAATTCCCACTTCTTGACTTTTGCAGATTATGATTATTTGCAATTAATATTTTAGCTTATTGCTAATTTTAAATATCCTTATTTACTCTTCTTGTACGTGTAGAAGCATAGTCCCGATATAAAGGCTGCTCCTACTTTCCACATCTGTGATCTCACCAGATACGTTTTGTTTACAATTTTCTTATAAAAATTGTTCTTGCTAATAATTTTGTTAAAAACTTGACCTTGCTGTTATGTCATTAGCCTGTCTAGATATATATCAGTAGCTTCTTTATTATTTAAGTACTTATATTCTGTTTCCTACGAGCAAAGAGCGTTCTGGAGATTGTTTACCAGTAACCTAACTTTTCATTATTATTCTCGTTTTATTTTATTTGCTTCCACTTGTTGCACCTAAAATACTGTCTCTCCTTTGCATCACTGCTATAATTGCCTGCCAGGGACCACCACTAAAATAGTCCTTAAATGATATCAAAGCCAGTTACTGCTCTAGAAATGTATCCTATAGATGAACTCATCAGTAGGGACAATGAGGCGTCCTCTTTTGGCGCCTAAACACGGCGGAGGCAACATCCCGCCTGAGCAGTCTAAGTTTATTTCAAACTTTATTTACGTGGCATCTTCACAGGAATTCATCTGGCACAACAAGTGTCCTTTATTCTACTCTGCCTGTGTGACAGAGGTAATCATCGAGTTGAGGACAAAGTCTTGGCATACGTCCGTGGTGCTGGGAAACGAAATTGTGCTCACCACCTCCGGGATTCGAGGCAGCATTTCATAAAATTTAATTTGAAACATTTAATTCAATTCTCTTAATGTCATTGCATTTCCAAAAGTATAAGAAAGTTGAATTCTGAGTTTCATTTAACCGAGTCCAGGTAAAACAGATGGGGTGTTTAAGTACAAATATCTATCCTGTCTGTTTGTGAGCTCTTAACCGAGCTCAGTACTTTGAGTCTCCTTAGTAAAACAGAATCTTAACAAACACTCAACCATCCTAACCCCAACACTACCTTAGAAAGATTGGGTATGAAATTACCATAAAATTTTACTAATCCTAGGAAAGATTGTAATTCGCCAATATTTTCAGGAACTTTAACTTTTTTATTGCTTTCACATTATCATTTGTCTTTTAAACTCCAGGCTCATCCATCTTGAAGCCTAAATATTACAAAGACTTTACTTGGAAATGGCATTTGTTATTCTTTACCTACTGCCAATTTATCCAATGCGCTTGCAGACTGCTTCAACTCTCTGCTTGTGTTTTGCTAAAGTCTTACCTGTAATGCGTATATCATCTACAAATTCAAAAGCATTTTCCATTCCATTGAATATTTTGTCCATTGGCTATTGTCATATAGCATGGCTGCTAGCAATCCCATAAGGAAGATGCTTAGGTCTATACAGTCCTAAGTGTGTATTAAATATACATATATCCTGAGACTTCTCATCTAACTCCAGTTATGGAGAGGCTTTATTGAGGTTTATTTTTGAAAAGACTTTACAACTGCCTAATTTGGCGAACATATCAACTGGTCTAGGTAACGGGTGTTGGGCTGTTTGTAGAAGTGGGTTTACCGTAATCTTATAATCACCACATATTATAATACTATCATCGTCTTTGACTACTGGTACTAATGATGTGGCCCATTCAGAATACATTACGTTCTCCCAAGTTTTATTGGCTACTAGCCTATGAATTTCTGCTCAACCAATGGTTTTAGTGCATATGAAATCTGTCTGGGAACACAAAACTTTGGAGTGGTGTATGATTTGAGACACAAAGAAGCTTTTACATTTGTAACCTTTTCCAACATTGTCATCAAATATATCACCATATTTAGCAAATAACTTTTCCATTGTGCATGATTTCTGTGATATCTCATTTACCTTTAGTAGTCCTGGCAAATCTGCTGGTATTATATTCAACCAAGATAGTCCCATTAGAGCTGGTCTGCTACCTGTTACTACCGACAAAGATAGATTTTCATACACTTTATTCTTATACTCTACCTTTACAGTTGCAGACCCTTTTAAACTTATATTCTGGTTATTGTAGTCCTTTAAAATATTGGTGCTAGGCTGTATAGTCAAACCTGGAATTTTATCAGCAATATTTTCAGGAATGATTGATACTAGAACACCTGTATCCAATAACGTGGGTACGACTTGACCATTTAATATCACATCTACAAATATATGGTCATCACTTTGCCTATGGCTATAAACCTTGTACACATATTCTTCACTATAATTTACACATTTTGGCAAAATGACCTATTTTCTTACATTTACTACACTCTTTGTCTTTGGCTTGACATTTGTTCGGCTCAAAATTTCTGTGTCCTTTACTACCACATCTAATACAATCACCAGCGTAATTTTGTACTCTTTTATTACCATTAGGCTTTCTCTGCCTCTTGTACTGAGTGTTCTGAGACTGCTGTCTCTGTCAGTCCAGTTCCAGCTCCAGTAGCGGTTGGACCTCTCCTCTCTCACTCTGCCACCAGCCAATAGCAGAAGCCGACTCCACCCAGCAGCTTAAGCCGACTCCGCCCAGCAGATTAACTCCCAACAACAGTCTGGTTCCAGCTCCAGTAGTGATAGGACCTGCATAAATATTTCTGTCCTCTTTTTCCTCCTCTCTCACGAGAGCCAGAAAAAGAAGCAAAGACTGCTTTTATTTTGTTTTGTGTTCCCTTTTTTTGTTTTAGTGAAAACAAGTGACTGTGTGTGTGATATACCCCAAATAATTTTGCCTGCTCTTCTCTCTCTTTTATAAGAGTCGGGAAGAAAAGGAAAATAGAAAGTGTTCAGGTTTCTAATTTGTTTTTATATCTATTGTGATAGGTAGTTGAAGCCTCTTCCTACCAATGAAGTGAACTTCGCCTCCTCCACTCCATACCTGTCTGAGGTGGAAGTTTCTACAAGGAAATATAAACTAAGTATATCTGTTTTCTTTTCTTCCTCTCTCACGAGAGCCAAAGAGAGAAACAGAAAGATTGCCTTGTTTTGTTGTTTTTTTGTGCTTTTGTGTTCTTTTGTTTAATTGAACACACATTATAATGTTTTAGTGAAAACAAGTGACAGTGTGTGTGATATACTCCAAGTAATTTTGCCTGCTCTTCTCTTTCTTTTATAAGAGTTGGGAAGAAAAGGGAAATAGAAAGTGTTCAGGCTTCTAATTATTTTTATATCTTTTGTGATAGGTAGTTGAAGCCTCTTCCTACCAGTGAAGTGAACTTCGCCTCCTCCACTCCATCCCTGACCTGAGGGGGAAGTTTTCACAAGGAAATATAACCTAAGTATATCTGTTTTCTTTTCTTCCTCTCTCACAAGAGCCAAAGAGAGAAACAGAAAGATTGCCTTGTTTTGTTGTTTTTTGTGCTTTTGTGTTCTTTTGTTTAATTGAACACACATTATTGTGTCCTGAGCAAAATCTCTGTTTTCACTTCCCTCTCCCACGAGAGTTGGGAAGAAAGATAGAAGACTGTTTAAGTGATTAAGTGTTGTAGTGTTGCAATTAAGTGAAGTGATCCAGCCATATGGCCCCTATATTTCATTAATCAAAATTGACAAACAGTCCAAGTAGCATATACCTAGTGATATCTGTGATATCCATGACTAGTTGCTAGTCATGGCCTCAGCCGCTTCTCCTGCTTCCCCCCCAGAGGGGGGATGGAACTCGACCCCCTCAAGAGGGGTGGACGGTTGTGGGAAAGAAGAGGCCAAGGACGGCCTCTGGCAGTAGCCAGGAGAGTGCTGCTGCCCCAGTTCCCCCCCAGCCCCAAAGACTGATAGAGAGCCCATATCCAAGTTCAAAGTTGAGGCTCTGTCCACCAAAGAGGCATATGACCTAATCAGAGAGTTGGAAGACCAACTCACCGAGCATGGCTGCAAAATAAAGCCTAATGTACAGGGTGACTTCATTATCCACCCAGCCTCAGCAGAAGCCGCAGAGAAGATCGGCAGCCTAAACTTACCTCACTTGATAGAGATGAACCCTGCCCAAAAAATAAGAAAATACATCGTCATTGGCTTCCCTGTTGCTTGGTCAGTTGACCTGCTGACCAAGCAAACGTATATTATGGCTGCCTCACGTTGCTCCTCCAAAATAGAGAGCCAAACCGTCCCATCAAAGCAAGTTCTGGTCCACATCTGTGGTCCACCCCCTTCGCAAGTAAACCTTGGCATCTGGGGCAAGTTCAACATAAGAGACTACATCCCAGAACCGCTGAGATGTTTCCAGTGTCAAAGATTTGGGCACCACAGAAATACTTGCCATTTCCCAGAGAGATGTGGAATCTGCAGTGGGAAACATTCCACCGACCACTGCCTTAATAAATTCAAGGCCAAAGAAGCAACAGCTGCCAAGTGCCCAAACTGCAAAGGGAACCATCACGCATGGAACAACCACTGCCCAGAAAAGCTGAAGAGGATTCCTCAAAGAGCCCCTCCCTCTGCCCCTGTCACCAATCACACCACCCCAAACTTCACCCTAGCTCCTCCCCCCACCCCCATTCCTTGGCAAATGCCCCCTCCTGCCCCACTCATACCTAACCTCCCCACCCAAAACCCACCACACAACACCAACCCAGCTCCCAACACACAGATCACACCTCCTACAGCTTCCACCCCTACACCAACTCCATCCACCCCATCACACAACACTCACACTCCAACCATCCCCCCAAACAACACTCACACTCCTACCATCCCCATACGCAACACTCACACCAACACCTCCACCCCATGCAACACTCAAACACACAATGCAGTCACACGCAACACTCAGAACACTCAGACCACACACACACCCACTCATCACACTAGGTCCCGGGAGCCTAGACTAAGATCCCATACCCCCACACCTAAACAGCCTATCCAGACACCTTCCTCTGCCTCCTCTTCCAAACAGCAAACCCTCTTCACAGTAAACAAGCTCACCAACCTTCTCATTCAAGCCGTACAGGCAGCCGTCCGACTCCTCTATACCAGAGCCACCACTCAAGATGCCTACAATCAAGTCGTCAAAGTAGCCCACTCCGTTGTCGCCAATGCCCTCGTCTCCAGAACCCACCACCAGCCTCAACAACCCACCACTCCTACCACCTCCACCTCCTTAAATCATCAAGATGTCTAATCTCGGGATCCTACACTGGAACGCCCAGGGTCTCAGACACAAGGTACAACATCTTGAAGGCATAGCGAAGACTGACAACATTGATGTCATCATGGTTCAAGAAACCCTGTGCACAGAGCAATACACTCCAAAAATCTCAGGATACAAAGGATTCTACTAGCATTGGTCTCCAGGGGAGAACAGAGGCAGCGCCACCTTCATCAAGAAAAACCTATTTGCCAAGAAAATAACCTGACCGGTCTACTGCGGCAAAAATGTCCACGTCCTCGCTGTTAAAATCCAACTTCAGGGCAGCTGCATAGATCTGTACAACATTTATAGACCATGGGATGGTGGCTTAGACCTGACTACCCTCTTCGGGCTAGCCAGTCATAGTAACTTGGTAATAGAAGGCGACTTCAACGCGCACCATCCAAGATTCAGGTATGAGCGCCCCTTTGCTGCAGGCAGACACATCATGAGCATGCTGGATGACCAAGAAGATGTCTCCCTGCTCAACGATCATGAGCTAACACATGACAGAGGTGGAATACTGGACCTCACCTTTGTCTCCAATTCCCTAAAGCAGGACGCCACATGGAGAGTTCATCCCTTGGTCACAAGCGACCACTATGGGATCCATCTCACGCTGCCAATTCCTGAAATCTTCCAAATCCCTGCTCCTCCCCCTCGATGGAATTTCAAGAAGGCCGACTGGGGCCGATTCCAGGAGCACCTCAGCAATTGGTTTTCAGCCTACGTACCATCTGAAGACATCGACCAAGCAGAGGCCTAGCTAGTCAATGCCCTGCAAGCTGCAGCAAACTCCTCCATCCCCCTCTGTAAACCACAACACACCGCTCATCGGGACAGATGGTACTACTGTGACAGAGTTAAAGAACTCAATCACCGGCTCAACGTCATTCGGAAAATGCAAAGGAAACGTCGCACTGAAGACTCCTACCACACTCTCCAGGCAGTCAAAGAACATGTCCATGAAGAGACTCGCAACATCAAGAGGAAAAAATGGCTAGAGTGGTGTTCCACACAAGATGCTCACACCTCTGTGGGCCAGATGTGGAGGAGCATTAACTCCTTTGCTAAAGGAAAACCTCCTAAAATCACCCCCCACAGGGATCCTAGCAGGGCAGCAGAAGAACTCGCCATCAAATTCGCGGATAGAGAAAGCTCCAACCAGCTCCCCATCACCACCAGAACAACTCTTCGGGACCTCACCACTGCAAGAGGGGAAGTAATAGAAGAGGCCATCAACACTGAAGACGAAACAGATGCTCCATTCTCTCTGACTGAGCTACTAAGAGTAAACAAAAGCTCTAAGAACACAGCCCCATGTGCCGATAGAATCACATACACAATGATTCAAAATATGGGGCCCCAAGGGGAGCTTGCTCTACTCTCTCTGATCAATTCGACATACACACGAAGAATCAGTCCAGCCTCATGGAACAGAGCTGACATTCAGCCCATCCCAAAACCACAGGACCCTGACAACCCTCGCCCCATCTCCCTCCTAAGCTGCCTGAGCAAGACGGCAGAAAAGATGGTACTTAACAGAGTTCGCTGGAAATTCCCACCCTTCCCAGAATACATGTTTGCCTATCAGCCTGGATTAGGCACCTCAGAATGTATAGCCTCCATGCTATCATTTATCAACAACTGCCGTGGTTACATTGTTTTTCTAGACCTAGAGAAGGCCTTTGAACTAGCCAATGTGCCGGCAATACTCTCAGCTCTCGTATCAAAGCAGATCAAAGGTAACTTTCTCTCATGGATCAAGCAGAGTCTACAAAACCATAGTGCACGAGTCAAAGTAGATGGGCACTACTCCACCTACAAAAACCACGATAATGGGACCCCCCAAGGTGGAATCCTTAGCCCCTTCCTCTTTAATTGTCTCATGGAAAAACTCATGGACATCGCACTACCAAATGGAGCCAAACTCTTCAACTATGCGGATGACTTTGCCCTTGTCACAATAGGAGACAGAAGCTCTAACAAGACACAGTGCTGCCTCACCAAGATTCACCAAGCCTCCATCTCCCTTTCAGATAAAGTCAATGCCCGCAAAACCAAGGCCCTTCCCATCCACCAGTGGAGACCAGACACTAATCTGGTCATAGGTAATGAGCCTGTAGACTGGGTTACCAAACACCAATACCTGAGTGTAATCATCGACCAAAGACTAACCTTTGGACCAGAAATTCAACACTTGCGCGACAGATGCAGCCAGCGACAAGCGGTCCTTCGTCGGATGTCGGGCCTCTACGATGGTGCATCATTTAATGTCCTCAGAACCTTCTATGTACAAGCCATACGCAGCCTCATAGACTATGCTTGTCCCACACTCTGGTTACTAACAGACCAACAGTGGGACAAGATAGAAGTAATTCAAAACAACACCACACGTACCATGCTAGGAGCCCCATGTGGTCCAAGAGAGAAAACATCCAGATGGAATCGGGACTTATTCCATTCAAACTCAAAGCTCAGCAAAGACTGACCCTCTTTGTGGCCAATACCACCACTGCCCAACATAAATGCCTAGCTGGCTCAAATCTCCATCTAGCCCTCAATCGCCACCCCAACCACCATCCTAGAACCTCGGCAGCCAAGGCCTGCGCTAGCCTGCAAGCACTGCCAGTCAGGGAAAGCATCCTAGCCAAGATACAAGACACACCTCTTCCTGAATACAGATGCCCACCCCCATGGAATGACCAACCACTCGACATAAAGATCGAGCTCGCTGACAACCCCAAAAGCTTGGTAAACCTGCTTGTCCTTAAAAACATATACAAGGACAAAATTCAGAGCTGGAGCAGGCCAAACTCTCAAGTCTACTACACTGACGGTTCAGTAAATCAAGAAACTGGAGCCTCAGCCGCCGCCTTCACCACTGGAAATCACGTCCTATCCTGGAGACTGTCAAACTCCTGCTCATCGCTCCAGACTGAGCTTGTTGCCATAGCCAACGCCCTCGACTTCTTCATCCAGCAAGGAGCTGACCATGCCCTAATGCTCTCTGACTCTAAAGGAGCCTTACAGGCCATCAAGAAGCCACTCCTCAGAGACAATGTACGCATCATCACCACCATCCTCAGCCACTACCACAGGACAACCAGCCTTGGAAATGCCATCACCCTTGCCTGGATTCCCAGCCACGTCGGCATCAAGGGAAATGAGGAAGCCGATCAAGCTGCCAAACAAGCCACTCTCAGAGCAGAAATCCAGATATCTCTGTCTCCTGGGATGCAACAGATAAAAAATCAAGCCACCAAGTCACTCCTTAACACCTTAATAACTAAACACAACCTGTGCACAGATATTGGCTCCCCCTCCACCTGGTGGTACAAAGCCACCACTGATTTTCAGCGTATCACCCTGCCTAAGAGCCTCTGACGAAGCACTGAGGTCAATGTCTACCGTCTGAGACTCAGATACAAGTGCACCTGGCAAATAGTGGAGGATATCATCAGGGAATGCACCTTTTGCCAGGTAGCCTCACCACATCCACTGCTACATTACATCCTGGAATGTGATTCTTTTTCAGAAATTCGACGGAATACTGGTGCCCCCGCAACATCTAGCGAAGACCCAAATGCCCTTCATGTTGCTGGCTCCATCATCAGACTAGCAACAAATAACTACATGAACAGTCTACTAAATATTATCAGACAATACCCTCCACCAAGATAACCATGCAATAACTCTCTCTCACCCCCAAAACAGGAATTCATTTAAATTGTTTGATGTAAACTAACAATTCACAACTGAATACTTATGCTCTCCGTTATCTTTACAGTTTTGCACAACCTCACCTGCGGGCCAATTAGGAAAGTCCGATCACCAACAATAACAAGATTTCACCCCACCTCCTCACCAACAGGAAAGTCCATTCACCCGCAAGAGCGAATACCACATACACTCCAAAAAATCTCACCCCACCTGCGGGCCACAAGGGAAGGTCCGCTTACCCTCAAGGGTGAACATCCAAGAAAAAAAAAAAAGCTGTCTCTGTCTACTATCAGACCTACCTATGTTAGCTTTTGGTCTAAAATTCTTCTGTCCTTGTTCATTACTCCACTTAGAGTTAAAATTCTTATTATATATACTAACAGCACCTATTTCTTTAGTAGCAAACTCATTTTTGTCATTAGTCTAATTTTCGATTATATTAGCCTGACTATCAGCTACTTCCATTGCTCTAGCTATTTTTAGCAGACTGTTTAGAGTGAGATTCTAGCCCTCTAAGAGTTTCCTCCTAAGCTTTGGAGGTGAGCACTTCTCAATTACCTGATCGACAATAGCATCATTTGTACAGTAATTATCAAAGTCACAAGTACTGGCTAGTTTCTTCAACCTAGTAACATAAGCATCTGTACTCTCCTTATCTTCTTGCCCTAACTGTCGAAAACAAAACCGTTCATACCTGACATTAACATGTGGAGTGAGATAAGTACCAAGTGCAGCTAAGCACTCCTCCAGAGTAGCTGTTGGACCAGATAAGGTCTCAAGAATTTCTTGGAATTCAGTACCTGCTATATATAGCAACAGTGCACATTTTTGCTTGGCGTTTGTAACAGCTGTGGCTTCCAGGTAGTAATGGAAGCTCTTTTTCCACTTCTTCCATCATAGTCCGAGGTTTGTTGGCTCAGTATTTACCATACTTGATGCTGATGGTGGTATATCTAGTGGCATATTGTATTGGAGTCATCGCCTATCAACTGGCCCGACGTCAGCAATAGCGAAAATAGCGGCTATATAGTACTCTCTGGCATTGTTATGAAAGCCAAATTCTCTATCTGCTTACTGCTTATGTCGTCATTTCTCGTCTCTACTTTGTTGTGTTTCAATGTGCCGAATATAAATATTTTCTCTTACCTGTGGGTAGAGTTACAAAATGCATTTGTACTGTTTCTGCTTATTCCCTGCTTTCTATATAAGTATATGGTAATCCATTCTTGTCGGCGATTAACTATTATCCTATTTCTATACAATTTAAATGAGATGAAGTAAAGAACTAAATTGTTTATTGGTGGGCTTCTGAAGAGTGGCGCTTTGTGACATAGTAACGCTAAGTAATATCTATAAATTCTTAATACATTGGAAAACATCTACCTCTACAAATGTAAATATTCTCTCGAGTGACTTATACGAAAGGAACATAAAAATACAAAATAATTATATAAAAATACAAAGTAATTATATAAATATATACATATATAACAGTTTTGTGAAAGAGCTTTCATTACAAAATAGAAATAAATATCTGTTTGTTTGTTTGTTATAGATGGCATCCTACTGCATTCTAAGGATTGGTCATCGCACCTTGCTACTTTTTGCCGAGTTCTCGCCCGTTTGAAAAAGTATGGACTCCATTTAAAGCCTTCCAAATGCGAGATTGGTTTCACACAATTGCAGTATCTCTGCCCCTTGGTCGGAGAAGGAGTTATGTCCCATTTACAAGACAAGGTGCCAGCTATTAAGGATATGGAGAAACCTACCACTGTCACCCAATTGAGATCATTCCTAGGTAGTGTCGTCTACTACCGATGGTTCATTCCACCTTTTAATGCTATTGCTTCCCCTCCGCAGCAAATGACCTCCTCAAAACGAGGTAAGTTCTCCCCTGTCCCATGGACAGACGAGGCAAAGAGAGCATTTTTTAAGCTCCAAGTAGCATTGTCAGGTGAGCCAGTACTACAGCTGGTAAACCCAGATTTTCCCACTATCTTGCAAACCTGAGACGAAATCCTTGGGGCCATGCTTTTCCAAGCCCAGTTGGACAACAAAGCAGAAGAAGCTCCAGTGCATTATGCAGTCTGCAGGCTTCAACTTGCAGAGCGGAATTACTACACCATGGAGAAGGAAGCTCTGAGCGTATACTGGGCCATAAAGAAATTTTACACTGAGAACAGACCATTGTCCTCACCTATATTTACAGATGGCAGACAAACTGAACCCTCGGCTGAAAAGGTGGGCACTTTACCTGAACCTTTTCAAATTCATTGCCCAACATGTCAATGGAAAGGACAATGACCTCGCTGACCCACTAAGTAGAAGGTCACCACACTCAAATGAGGAAGCTTGTGTGGTTAGCCTCAGCTTAATTTCTCTGTAAAGACTACTTCCACGCTATATTGTTTATTCTTATGTTTATCTTTATATCTTTAATACTGTACTTTGTTAATTTTATTTTACTTACATACGAATTTCAGCTTGCTTATGTTCTTTTAAAATGGGTTTTACTTAGCTTTTTCTTTGGCATAGTGTGTTTATGCACTCTTGTGGAACATGTATATAAATGTTATTCCTTATGGAAGAAAAGGAAGAATTGTTGAGGGAATGGTAGAATGTTGTTAAGATTCTGTTTTACTAAGGGGACTCAAAGTACTGTGCTAGGTTAAGAGCTCACAAACAGACAGGACAGATATTTGCACTTGAACACCCCACACGATATACCAGGACTCGGTTAAATGAAACTCAGAATTCAACTTTCTTTTAATTTTGGAAATGCAATGACATTAAAAGAATTGAATTAAATTCTTCAAAATAAATTTTATGAAATGCTGCCTCGAATCCCGGAGGTGGTGAGCATGATTTCGTTTCCCGGCACCACGGACATATGCCAAGACTGTTGGGGGTTGGGATGGTAGAGTGTTTGTTAAGATTCTGTTTTACTAAGGGGACTCAAAGTACTGAACTCGGTTAAGAGCTCACAAACAGACAGGACAGATATTTGTACTTGAACACCCCATCTGTTTTACCTGGACTCGGTTAAATGAAACTCAGAATTCAACTTTCTTTTAATTTTGGAAATGCAATGACATTAAGAGAATTTAATTAAATTTTTCAAATTAGATTTTATGAAATGCTGCCTCGAATCCTGGAGGTGGTGAGCACGATTTCGTTTCCCGGCACCACGGACGTATGCCAAGACTTTGGCCTTAACTCGATGATTACCTCTGTCACACAGGCAGAGTAGAATACAGGACACTGCAATTGCAGAAACAGAAACAACACACTGTTAATAATGGGAAACTGAAAGCATGAACACACATATAATGAGTTTCCAATATTATTCTACTGGATGAAAATATATTGGTTAGTCACAGCTAACCAGAAATAATTATGCTACCATAATAGCATACAAAACCATTAATTCTTTACTGGTATTAAAGGAAAACAATTTATTCACAATAAATGAAGAATAAGCAAGACAAATACAGTACTGTATGTATTCCTTAAATTGTGGGCAACCACAAAAGTTGCAATGTTTATTACTGATTTGCAATTAATATGGTAAAACACTCTATTTAGGATAAAGGTACAATCTTCGAGATAAATACAGTACTCATTCACTTTTGGTTATCAAGAACTGTTTGCAAAAAAAAAAAGATGCAAAACCACCTTTTGAAGTATTTGCAACTTATAACTCAAAACACTTTATCCCAACATATGAAGAATTAGCAAGATAAATACAGTATGCATTCATTAAATTGTGGTTAACAGGAAATATTTGCAAAGCCAACAGGGTAAAATTACCTTTTAATTATTTGCAGTTTATAGCATAAAACACTTTAGCTAAATGATTAATTATTTGCAATTTATACAGCAAATAGTTTTATTGACGAGTTTTTGACGTAAAACACTTTATTTACGATGATAGAAAGAGGTGAAATGAAATTAGAATTTATTAGGAAAAGGGATAGATTTTTACGGGCTCATAACCAATCTTCAGAGGATGAGATTTTCGTTTATCACATTCAATGAAAAGAAACTTCTTAGCAATGTTTATCAGCTGTAATTTCCATGTTAAGGAATTAACTTTGGCAAGTGAGATTCCAGTTAGGTAATCTACAAAATTTTGTTTGTATGGGAATAGAATCCGAGAAAAAAATCGTAAGATTTAGCCAGTAATGAATGTAAATAATTCTCGAAAAAACAATTTGCTTGAGGACGCTTCATTGTCCCTCTTGGTGACGTCATCTGCAGGATATATTTCTAGAGCAGTAACTGGCTCTGATATAATTTAAGGACTAATTTAGTGGTGGTTCCTGGCAGGTAATTATAGCAGAGATGCAAGGGAGTGACAGTATTTTAGGTGAAACAAGTGGAAGCAAATAAAATAAAACGAGAATAATAATGGAAAGTTAGGTTACTGGTAAACAATCTCTAGAACATTCTTTGCTCGTAGGAGATGGAATTTAAGTACTTTATAAAGAAGCTACTGATATATATCTAGACAGGCAAATGACATAGCAAGGTCAAATTTATAACAAAATTATCAGCAAGAACAATTTTTATAATAAGAAAATTGTAAACAAAACATATCTGGTGAGTTCAGTGAAGAGGTGGAAAAGTAGGAGCAGCCTTTATATCGGGACTATACTCTACACGTACAAGAAGAGTAAATAAGGTATATTTAAAATTAGCTATAAGCTAAAATATAAATTGCAAATAGTCATAAGCTGCAAAAGTCAAGAAGTGGGAATTTTTTTTTTTTAGTTAGAAAAATGACAGTTAAGTTGCTAAATTAATTAATAAGGCACCTAACAGCCTCTGGTGACTTTGAGCGAAACACTCTGTCACAAGAATATTCTCCTTTTGTGGGACCCCCAAAGCCACAACATCGCATAAACCTTTAGTATAGTGTTGAATAGCTGAAGCTGTTTCAAATCCAGTCGCCACTGTTAAGGATGACTAGGTTTGAAACATTCCTTTTATGTTTGTGTATTTCCTTTCTTTATATTATTTTTATTGCCCTATTGCATGTGAAGAATTCCTTAAATCTATATATTGATATTTTCTCTGATATTTAATTGTGATATTAAGTTTCTTGAAATTTGAATTTATTCACATTCCTTTCGTTTTGCATGTCACTTAACTGTTTATTTTGTTTTTAATAAGAATTTTCAATTCTATTGATATTATGATATGTCCCATCGGTGGATCCAATGTTTGTTTATTTTCCTTTTCCCCTAAAAGAAACTCTCATTCCTTATAATAACACTGAAGTCACCATAACTTCCTCTGGTCTTTTTTTGCCTTCTGTGGTAGAATTTTGTTACAACAAATATTATCTAGAAATAGCCTTTATGACAGTGTTCTGGTCCAAGTCACCAGAGCACGTTATTGCTGCCTTATTCATTAGTTATGAACTTTTTTTTAACTCTGTGTTTCCATTTCTTAGTAAAAAAATCTCACTTCTTGCATGTTGCAAAATTATGATTATTTGTATTTTTTCTTTCCAGTATATAGCTAATTTTAAATACTTATACAGTTTCATATTCTTGTATGTGTAGAAAGCATACACTATCACAATGGATCAGTCTCCCTCCTTTTCTTCTCTTCTCTGTTTCCTCATGCACTTGCGTAGTGATGACGTAGTAATGATGAAATGATGACGTATCTCGTAATGACGTTGTTTAAACAATTTTCTTATTATGAAATTACTATTGATGATAAATTTTGTTATAAAATTGCTCTTGCTCATAAATTTTGCTATAAATTTGATTTTGCTGATATGGCATTAGCTTGTCTAGATACATTTCAGTAGCTTCTTTATCATTTTGCCGATAATTGTTTTCTCGTTTCCTTTCTTTGCTCCCTCTTGTTGCTCCTAAAATACTGTCTCACCCTTACATCTTTGTCATAATTGCCTACTCAAGATCACCACTATATTAACCCCTCAAAATAATTCAGTAACAAATTACTGCTTTTCGTCAACTTTCCATTCTCGCCGGAGTCAGAGCTCACATTGACAGAGGCGGCGTCGCTCTCACTTGGCAACCAACCACCAACGAGGCAAGATCTCACCTTACTCCAAGCTTTCACTACGTGGCTACGCAATATTCAGGAGCATCTTCACAGGAATTCATCTGGTACAAACAAGGCGAGAGATAGTTTAAGGTAAAGCTTGTTGGCCAAGCAAACTGGGAATTTGAGAAACTTTGCAATTAGAGTTACCGGTTAAAGGGTTACAGGCGTAAAAATATCCCTAAGTAATTTTGCTCAGTTCCATTCCCATGCAAACGAACTTTTGTAGAGTACCTAACTGGAATCTCATTTGCCAGATTTAATTCCTTGACATGAAAATAACCTTTGATATACATTGATAAGAAATATCTTTCATTGCGGGTGTCCAGTTAAAATATTGCCATCAGAAGATTATTCATTATCATATAAAAATCTATCCGTTATTCTAACGAATTCTAATTTCATTTCACCCCTTTTCTATAAACGTAAATAAAATGTTTTACTCAATACTCTGTGACAGAATGATTTGCTCCAAGTCACCAGAGGTCTTTATAGATGCCTTATTAGTGATTTTTATTGTCTTTTAACTGTTTTTTCTTTTCTTACTAAAAAAAAATCTCACTCCTTGCATTTTGCAGATTATGGTTATTTGCAATTTATATTTCAATATATACCTAATTTTAAATATATCTTGTTTAATATTATTGTGCGTGTAGAAAGCATGATCCCAATATAAAAATCTCCCTACTATTTCTCTGTTCTCTGCTTTTCTCTCCTGCAGTGATGACGTAGTAATGATGTATTGATGACATATCTTGTAAATACGTTGTTTACACAATTTTTTTTTATGATAAAATAGCTCTCTGTGATAAATTTTGTTATATTATATAAATTACTCTTACTAATAATTTTGTTATAAATTTGACCCTGCTGATATGTCATTAGCCTGTCTAGATACATTTCAGTAGCTTCTTTATTATTTGAATAGTTAAAATTCTTTCTCCTGCAACACAAAGAATATTCTAGAAATTGCTCGCTAGTAACCTATTTTGTCCATAATATTTCTCGTCTTTTTATTTGCTTAAGCTTGTTGCACGTTGCATCTCTACCATGATTGCCAGCCAAGGACCACCTCTACAGTAGCCCTCGAATATTGTATGACCCGTTACTGCTCTGAATATATATCCTACAGGGGGCTGAATGAAGAGTCAAAAAGAGGGATGCTTGATCACCCTCAATTGGCGGCCAAACATTCCAGAGGCAAGATCACTCCTCAGCAGTCCCGCTTACTTCAAATTTGGCATATACAAGGTGAGAGATAGTGTATGGTAAAGCTCATTGGTCAGGTAGATTGGGAATTCGAGAAACTGGTTAAATTTGTTACTGGTCAAATCCTTTACTGGTCAAATTCTAAGAAATTTAGATACCATTCACATACAAAACAAACTTTTGTAGATTACCTAACTGGAATCTCATTTGCCCAAATTTAATTCCTTGACCTGAAAATTATCACCAATATACATTGATAAGAAATTTCTTTCAATGAAGGTGCCAAAGTAAAATCTCGTCCTCAGAAGATTGCTCATCACCAAATAAAAATGTTTCCCTTCTAACAAATTCTAAATTCATTTCACCCCATTCTGTCATCATAAATAAAGTGTTTTACGTGAATACTCGTAAATAAAGTTTCTTTTATTTTTTGCTATAAATTGCAAATAATTAATAATTTAAGTAAAGTGTTTTTTATATAAATTGCAAATAATTGATAAGTAATTTTGCCTTGTTGGTATCGCAAATGTTTCTTGTTAACCACAATTTAATGAATACATACTGTATTTATCTTGCAGATTCTTCATATATTGGGAATAACGTGTTTTTAGTTATAAGTTGCAAATACTTCAAAAGGTGGTTTTGCCCTTTTCTGCATAGCAATTTTTTTTTTTTTTTTGCTTACCAAAATTGAATGAATACATATTTATTTTGTAGATTCTTTCTGTATCGTACTACAAGTGTTTTACCATATAAATTACAAATAATCAATAAGTAATTTGGCCTGATTAGCATTGCAAACGTTTATGGTTATCTAGAATTTAAGGAATACATACTGTATTTGTTTTGATTAATGGTTTTGTATACTCTTACGTAGCATTAATATTTCTGGTTAGCTTTAACTAACCAATATATTTTCATCCAGTAGAATAATATTGGAAACTCATTATATGTGTGCTAATGCCTTCAGTTTTCCCATTATTAACGTTTTGCAGTTTCTTTTTCTGCAATTGCAGTGTCCTCTATTCTACTCTGCCTTTGTAACAGAGGTGATTGTCGAGTTGAGACCAAAGTCTTGGCATATGTCTGAGGTGCTGGAAATCGAAATTGTGCTCACTACCTTCGGGATTCGAGGCAGCATCCCATGAATTTAAATTTTAAATTTGTTTCAGCTTTCCAAAAATTTTATTTAATTTCTATTTTTAATATGTCATTACATCTCCAAAAGTAAAAGAAAGTTGAATTCTGAGTTTCATTTAACCGAGTACTGGTAGTATGGATAAAATAAAAAGAATAATAATAAATGTCCAATCTGTTTGTGAGCTCTTCACCGAGTTCAGTACTTTGAGTCCCTTAGTAAAACAGAAACTTAACAACAACCTCCCCACAATAAAATTGGTGTCCAAACTGAATCCTAAACATACTGATTTTGATCATTTTTATTTTTATTTTGCTTTTTAACATTGCACATGAAACCCGATTACAACTGGCTCGTATTATTAAAATTAATGACTAATAGGTTGTGCGCAAAAATTTTATCGCTAGAGACGATGCGAATGAGAATTTCTTTTTTTAATTTTCAATATTAATTACGGTATCTAATATTTTCCTTGTTTATTATGTGGTAAACAAAATTTCAGAAAATCTGCATAAATTGTGTGGTAACAGAATTAAGAAATTTTGCATGGCAAGAACACGTGTTATTTATGATCTCATTTATTTGTGTGATAAGATTGAGTTTTAAAGCATTAGTGTTCTATATATCCATTATAGGGTGATATTGTTAGGAATTGTTTATATTTCTTTGCGATTTAGGAATTGGGAGTAAGCATATTAAGTACATTGCTTATAAATGAGTTTCTATATTCAAGAATTGACTGCTCATAGATTGGAAAGAAAACTTTGGCATCATTTGTTGAGCTTAGGCTAAGCCCTTCATGTGTCTGAGTTGTCACTGAGAAATGAATTTTCTCATTATTAGTAGATGCATGTGCAATTTAGCTGTCTTGTGAGCCGTTAACTTACCTTTGGTGTATTTTGCATAGGATCTGTACCCTTATGGCAACACTCCAGAATTTTCCTTACGACATTTTTCTTGTTGGTATTGCCATATAAGCGCTCATACGCAGGCACAGCCACTATACTTTACATTTTTGTATTCTCGTGCACCGGGTGGTTGTCCGTAAAATTCGCTGTTGCTCATTCCTTTCATTTGCACCATAACTGTGTGTACTGCCGCATATTTGTGTTAAGCAGCCACAACTGCCCTCCTGTATTACCATTGTTTCATGCACTGTTTTGCAACATTTTGTTGCTCTTGTACTTGATTGTATTTTGAGTCACTTTCATAGTGAGGTTTGGAATCACCACTATGTTTAAGTTTGAACTGTGGTGTTGAATTTTTTTCCCTTGGTGTTGTCTGGTTCATTAAATTTTTCATTTTACTATTGTGGAGATTTTTTTTGTCATTGATTGTTTTGGCGCCTCATTATTGACTGTTCAGGAAATCATTATGGCTACCAGTCAGTCACAGGATACCACTGTGGAACCCAGGCAGTCACAGGAAACTATCAAAACTCTTGATAGGGACAGCTACCTTGACATGATGCTTGTTCTGGGTGAGCGATACGGCATGTCCGGAGAGAAGCTCCTTGAGTGAGCCATTGGAAAGATGGCTGCACGCCGAGGTGAGCTAGAGAGGAAAGTACACAAGCAGGAGAAGACCCAGCTAGAACATGAGCTTGCGCTTGCTTGGATTAAAGCTGAAATCCCTGAAAGTGGTGTTTCATTCGGAAATGGGAACCAGCCTTGTGAGAGGCCCCCCGCAATACGGATATACGAGGACGACGACAAGCAACCACTCAATACTTACATCCGCTTTTTCGAAAGCCTTGTCACCACTAATTATGACACAGATACTGAGAAGACTCGTTGGCTGCTGGCCTCCATGCTGCCCCGTCTGCTTTCTCTGGTCAGTGAATTCGACGGGTAACTGAGGAAGTATGAGAAAGTTAAACGCACACTCCTCACATCACAGAACTTTTTGCCAGCTGAGTGTCATGCTAGGTTTGTCTCCACTTTCCCATTGAAGGAGAAGAACTGTAGTGTCTTTGGCAAATGCAGGGCTCGCCTCTTTAATGTTTGGATGCGTGTTGCGAAGTGTCCTCATGAGAAGTTGCATCCATTCTTGATATTTGATTCAATTGTCAAAGAGCCCCCTACAAATGTTCTTGCATATGTATGGACCCAGTTTAAGGATGAGATCAACTTTGAGAAAAGTTTAGCCACTGTGGATAAGTAACTCCAGCACAACCGGCCTGGAGTATGTGTCTGTGACCTTATGAGGGCAAGAAGGGCCAATCTCAAGGCTCGTCCTCAGAGTGCCATCTCCCCCGCAGCAGGCAATGATTCTCACTGGGAAGGAAATCGCAGGAACGGAAAGCACAAGGGCCCTTCTCAGAACGTGAATCGACCAGCTCATCCTCTTCACACTCCTAAGCCTTATGACGGCCATGTACCTACACTCAAGAAGGATGACTTGGTAAGACCAAAGCCTCAGCAGTTCAGAGGCAAAGGCAGTTACCCTGCTCCACATTCCCAGGGTTTTCTGCCAAACTCTAATGTCCACCACACTCCCTCTCACAATGGCAGCCAGCATAACCATCTGGCCGCTCACTCAGCCCATGCCGTAGAAACAAGGCCAGAAAGGACCACCGCAGATAACGCTGAGGAACCACCGTACAATGTTGCCAATGTGCAATTCACCGAACATGATGATCCCAAGATGGTCCCAACATGCCTAGGAACCATAAATGGTGTGGAAGCTGAGATAGCCCTCGACACAGGGGCCAGTTTCATATTTGTTCACGAGAGATTTGTTAGGGATGAGGATTTCATCAGCAAGGTCGTTCGTGTGTGGGTTGCTGAGGGAGAACATCACATACGATGCTGCTATGTCATTGACCTGGATTGCAAACATTACAAGTGAAAAGCACCTCAGGCGAAGTCACAACAAGTCATTTCAGCAGCAAGTACAATTCTCTGACTAACTCCATTGACTCTGCTGCAGTTAGTACCCATAATGTTGAACACGGAGAGTTTCCCCCTCCTTTACCGGATGATGCTCCTCTAGAGCTACTGGAATCCCACCCAGACTTGGCCAAACTGCGGTAGGATGACCCCAGCCTCAAACACTGGATGCAACAAGCCACTTAAGGAAGAACCTTTATTTTGAGAGGACGAGGTCAGATCACTTACACCCTTGGCAATGGAGTCCTTTTTAGGCATGTGACTAAAGATGGCCACACCTTTAAACAGTTGGTGAAGCCCGCTTCGTTGCACCACCAGACTATATATTTGCCACACCATTTACCTCTGAGTGGACACAGAGGCAAAGCAAAAACTCACCACATCCTTCCAATAGCTTTTGCATGGCCAAAAATGTATGCAGAGGTAGACAGATATATGGGCTCCTGGCCTGTTTGTCAATCCACATCTATGGCACTGGTACCAAAAGACCCCATGGACATAACTAAGCTCTCAACAGAGCCATTTCCAAGGAAACTATTGACATATTAGGCCCTTTTAACCTAGCTTCATCCACAGGGAAGCAGTTCCTCCTGGTATACGTCGACCTGGAAACAAGGTACCCCGATGCAGTGCTGCTATCTTCTAGCACAACCGAAGCAGGCACTCAGGCCCTATTTGAAATTTACTCCAGGGTTGGTTTCCTTGAGCAGGTCACTTCTAACAATGGAAGTCAGTTTGCAAGTAGTCATTCTAAGGCTTTCTGTAACCTCTTAGAAATGAATCACATTCGTTCGAGCGTCTATCATGCTTAATCAAATCAAGCATGTGAACGCTATAATGAGACATTGGAACCATGTTTTCACAAGCTAGTGATAGATATACCCAGGCAGTGGGACAAGTATATTCCTGATGCACTTTTCTCCTTCAGAGACATGCCCCATGACACTACTGGATATCGAATTTCGAGTTAAGGAGTACTGTGACTTGTCAGATGAGAAGGGATGATAAGAGATGTGTAATGAATATCCAAGAATATAGTGTTGATGTAGGCATAGAAAAAGAACCGTAACTGAAGGAAGACTTATCATCGAACTGTCTTGGACAGTCCTATTTAAGTTCAAATTTATGTCATAAGGTCAAAGGCCAAGTGAAATTCTTGGCAGAACATTGTGATGACAATAGGGATGTCCATAAGTATATATTGAAGATATTGTCCCATCTCAAAAAGGCCTGGAAAGCTGCACAATTAGCTATTAAGGGTCACCAGCAGACTGCCAAGCTCCTCTTTGACAAGAGTGCCCAGCATCATACCCTGACACCTGGAGAGCTAGCTCTGTTACTTCTTCCAACAGATACTCAGAAGCTAAAGCTACGCTGGAGAGGACCATACACTGTGGTACGCCATGTGACCCCCGGCAATCACATGTTAAATGCTAATGGCAATAACTGGAAATTCCACATTAACCAACTGAAGCTGTATCCTGAGGACCCTGAGGCCCACAGGGATCCTGCGCTGACACTCTCAGCAACACTATAGGTGCCCTCAGCAGCAACATTACCTCCGAGGCTGCAGCAACACAGGTGCTCCATCATAGTCACCCCTTACCTCCTATATTGGAAGACTCCTCCCTTGCGGTGGAGACAAACTTACGGGAGTAGAGTTTTTCTGGATGCAGCCACCACCCTCACAATTGAAGACATAACCTTAACTTTTGATGATAGTAAGGCTCCTGCATTCCCACACACTGAAAGGGAAGTGTGAGTAATTGGACTGATAACTCCAGACTGCAATCGAGTCAACGAAAACAGCTGAACAAGCTATTAGAGGATTGAGAACGTCTTCAATGACCTCCCAGGCACTACTGCTACCCTTGAACACCATGTCATATTCACTGACCCAGAGCCATTTCGTCATTTCTAAGGCCTTCTCCAACAGCTGTCCATACTGTTGAAGGAAAATCTTGACACTTGGGTTTGCCTAGGAATAGTTGAAAAGAACATTTCAACTTGGTGTTCACCCTTATTGGCAGTGCATAAGCAAGATGACAGTAATAGGTTCTGCCTATACTGTCTTGAGCTGATCTCCTTTACCATCTTTGATATATAGCCCATTGCCGATGCCAGGCATATATTCTTGTTACTCTCCCAAGCCTGCTACCTGTACAAATTGGATCTGGCCAGTGGATTTTGGCAAGTCCCGCTGAGCGAGACTACCAAGCCTCTAACAGACGTTTCCACAAGATACGGTCTATACCAGTTTAGGGTCATGACTTTTGGTATGGTGAATGTCCCTAGCTGCTTCAACCGACTCATGAGGACAGTATTGCAGGACCTCGACAATATTTCATGCTTAATAGACGACATCCTTTTGCAATCTCAGGATTGATCATTGCACCTCGTGACTTTTCACAGAGTTCTTGCTTGTCTGAAACAGCATGGCATTCATTTAAATCCTTCCAAATGCGAGATTGGTTTCACACAATTGCAGTATCTCGGCCACTTGGTCGGAGAGGTACGTATGTCCCCGTTACAGGATAAGGTGCAAGCTATTAAGGATATGGAGAAACCTGCTACTGTCACTCAACTGAGATCATTCCTGGGTAATGTCAACTACTACCAACAGTTCATTCCACACTTTAATACTATTGCTGCCCCTTTGCAGCAAATGTCCTCCTCAAACCGAGGTAGAACTTCCTCTGTCCATTGGACAGACGAGGTGGAGAAAGCATTTTTGAAGCTCCGAGAAGCATTGGCGGATGAGCCAGTATTAAAGCTGGTAAACCCTGATTTTTCCCTCTATCTTGCAGACCGACACCTCAGACGAAGGCCTGGGTGTCGTGATCATGCAAACCTGATTGGACAACTCAGCAGAAGTAACTCCAGTGCATTATGCAAGCTGCAGACTTCGCCCTGCAGAGCGATTTACTCCACCATGGAAAAGGAAGTTCTGGTCGCATATTGGGCCATGAAGAAATTTGAAGTCTATCTGTATGGCCGACATTTTACACTGTGAACCAAACACCATTCTCTCCTATATATACAGACTGCAGACAAAATGGATCCTCGCCTGAAAAGGTGGGCACTTTACCTCACGCTTTTCAAATTCACTGCCCAGCATGTTGATTGAAAGGACAATGACCTCGCTGGTCTATTAAGTCTACGGTCGTTACCCTCAAATGAGGAAGCTGATGCTGTTACTCTTGGTTTGACTAGTCTGTAAAGATTACTTCTCTGATATGTTGGTTTTATATTTATCATTTTTGTCTTTAATACTGTACTTGTTTATTTTAGCTTACAAATGTATTTCAATTTGTGTGTAAAATGGGTTTTACTTAGTTTTCTTTATCATAGTGTGTTTATGCACTATTATGGAATGTATCCATGTGTAATAACGTTATTCCTAATGGAAGACGAAGATGAAGAATATTTCTTTGCTTGTAGTATTATATTTCCCTTTGTGGGACTCTGAAAGCAAGAATATGGCAGAAACTTTTAGTTTAGTGTTGAATTGCTGAAGCTCTTTTAAATACAGTCGCCACTGTTAATGACGACTTGGTTCAAATTTTCATTTAACAAAAGTCTTTTATGCTCTAAGCCGCAAATAATTAAAAAGTAATTTTACCCGTTGGCTTTGAAAATTTTTCTTCTTAATCACAATTTAATGAATACATACTGTATCTTTCTTGCTGATTCTTCATATATTGTGGATAAAGTGCTTTTAGTTATAAGTTGCAAATACTTCAAAAGGTGGTTTTGCCTTTTTTGCATTGCAAATATTTCTTGATAACCAAAATTGAATGAATACTGTATTTATCTTGTAGATTCTCCAATTATCGTAAATAAAGTGTTTTTCCATATAAATTGCAAATAATTAATAAGGAATTTTTCCCAATTGGCATTGCAAACTTTTGTTTTTGCTCACAATTTAAGGAATACATTCTGCATTTGTCTCGTTTCTTCTTCATTTATTGTGAATAAATTGTTTTCCCCAATGCTGGTAAATAATTAATGGTTTTGTATGCTCTTACAGTAGCGTAAATATTTCTGATTAGCTGGACTAACCAATTAATTTTCATCCTGTAGAATAATATTGGAAACTCATTATTTGTGTGCTTGTGCCTTTGGTTTTCCCATTATTAACGGTGTGTCGTATCTGTTTCTGCAATTGCAGTGTCCTCTATTTTACTCTGCCTGTATGACAGAGGTAATCATCGAGTTGAGGTCAAAGTCTTGGCATCCATCTGTGGTGCCGGGAATCGAAATCGTGCCCATCACCTCCAGGATTCGAGACAGCATTTCATGAATTTAAATTTTAAATTTGTGCCACCTCCCCCAAAATGTATTCAGCTTTTTTAATGTGTCATTGTATTTCCAAAATTAAAAGAAAGTTGAATTCTGAGTCTCATTTAACCGAGTAGTGATTGCATGGGTAATATGTAAAATTGATGAATGTCCCGTTTGTTTGTTAGCTCTTCACCGAGCTCAATATTTTGATTCCCCTTAGTAAAACAGAAACTTAATAACCCTCCCACTCCAAAGGAAGTATTGTAGAGAATATATATATTTTTATTTAAGTTACCCATATAGAGTATGCATTTTCTTTGTAACAAATTGTGTAGTTTTCTCTTTTCATTGTCTCAGCTCTTTTGTTTGGATTTGAAGACATGGTCATGTAGCATGGTTGATAAATAAAGATAATAATGTTAAAGACCAATGATTATACATAATAATGCAATCTTGAATATTAAAAAAACATAACAAATAGGGGTTGTGATATAATTGCCAATTATAATGGGTTAGGTTAGGTATTTTGGTTCCCCTGCATTATGGGTTAGATGGGTTGCCTGTATGGGTGATAACCGGAGCATTAACACAGCGGTATTAGGTTAGGATATGCACGGTAATTAGTTAGAACCGGCTAAATAAGATAGAACTAACCATTGATTATATAGCTGACCTACCGTATATATTATCACACTATCACTACGATGTATATTACTTAGCGGCATTAGAAATTGGGTTAGGGTTATGTTAGTAAAGGTAGGATTTCGGAAAATTATGGGAACTATGTAGGAAAGGCCTAAAGCTATTTGCAGGTATCATCGGACACCTCTCAGAGTTGGCGGGAGAAGCAGTGATAACTCTTCTACTTACTAGAATTAGATTAGAAGAGGAATAATGCTTCTCAACAAAACATGTAAAGTACATATTAACTTAGAATTAATATACACTATGTACAAGATTACCACGCCATTGCACCCCTCCCCATTACAAATCAAAACCATCTGGAGGCTTGACAACTCTAGCAGAGTGGCGTACCGCAGTAGCCAGTTTTGGCGGAACGCCAACTTCAGCCTCCTTACTAGGTTTGACTACTCTCTCATGAGCCATAGGCGAAAGAAAAGACTCATCACTTATAACAGGTGAGAAAGTCATAATAGGCATAGATGGAATAGTCGGTGTAGATTGATTTAGAATCTGGTCTTAATGATGTTTCAACACGTCTCTTGGAAGTTCAGATTTGTAAGACACAGAACCAATTTGTTTCAACACTCGTGCATAGACCCAACAATTCTTAGAAAGTGTTGCATAATTCTGCACCATGACAGGAGACTAAGGTGTCAACTCTAGATTTCTAGCAATATTACTGTCATAATTAGACTTTTGCTGGTCTTGCTTAGACAACAAAGTCTGTTGTACACATTTACTAGTGTGTAGTAGGTCCAACACGGTACGTAGCTTTCAGTCAAATATCATCTTCGCTGGAGACACTCCAGTAGTAGAATGAGGTGTCATTCTCTACTGGAAAAGATATTATTCTGACTTAGTTCTCCAATCTTCACCTGAGAAGTGTTTTAGGAAATTTTTAAGACCTTTGACAGTATTTTCAGCCTGGCCATTTGCGCTTGGCTGGTAGGGTGCAGACATGATATGACGAACACCATTCTTCTCAAGAAATAGGTTGAATTCCTTAGATGTAAAATTAGGACCACTGTCAGTAGCGAGTGTCATATGCAGACCAAAATGTGAGAAAACATTTCTAATGAGATTAATAATAGCAAAAGAATTAGTGTCTTTAGTAGGTAGCACTTCAATCCACTTGGAATGAACATCAGTTAGCACTAAAAAAAATAGGCACCCATGACTGGACTAGCATAGTCAGCATGACTCTCACCCATAGCCTCTCAGGCCAATCCCAAGGTTGTAAAGGTGCTTTCTTAGGCAATGTTCTAGTAGCTTGACAAACAGAGCATCCAGCTGACAAATCTTCAACGTTATGGTCCAATCCAGACCACCAAACATAACTTCCAGCCGATTACCTCATTTTAGTAGAGCCCAAATACTCTTGATGCAACTCATTTAACATACTCTCTCTTCTTTTACGAGGAATAATTACTCTAGGTCCCGATGGAATGCGACCTTGTTGAATACTTAATTCATTCTTTCGATGGAAAAACGGTCTTAATTCATCCTCAACATTTTCAGGCCAACCGCAGTCTAAATAGAGTAGCACTTTAACAAGTAATGGGTCCATAGAAGTCCACTTACTTATGTCGTTAGCAGTTACAGGGGTGGCATCCAATGTATTAACTAACTGGATCTACTCTGCACAAACAGGAACACGATCAGATGCATTTGCTAGTAGTAATTTTTTTTTAATGAGTGTGACACCTTTTTACAGGCAGATATTGCCCTCATCAATAAAGGCCCGGGCACGAGAAAATACAATGATGAAGGAAAAGATAAAGATTAAGGACAAGGCAGAGATGAGGTAATGTCACACAAAGGAAAACGACAGACAGAAAGCAACAGTCAAGTACAGAGGACCCAGAGATATTGGCTCAAAGCATCAGCCGTACCTAAAGATTTACCTGAACGGTGATACAACTCAAATGAATAGGCTTATAGCATCAAGGACCATTGCTGGATCCTACCAGAGGCCATTTCAGGAATAAGCTTATTAGGGTTGAAGAAACCTAAAAGTGCTCTGTGATTCGTAATTAGAGAATATGCATGACCCCACAAATAGTGATGAAATTTCTTCAATGCAAAAACAAGTGCTAGGGCCTACTTCTCTGTCTAAAAATAATTGGCCTCAGCTTTATTTAGAGCTCAGGATGCAAAGACGACTGGCAATTCAGCACTATCCTTCTTCTTAAAAAGAACACTTGAACCATACTTAGAACAGTCAGCAGACACTTCGATAGGTAAATTAGGGTCAAAATGAATTAAACAGGCATCTAACAATAGCGTTTTAGATTCTTGGAAAGCTTTACTGTGTTCCTCATTCCACTTCCTTCTAACATCCTTTCTCAAAAGACTATCCAAACGTTCAAGAATAGCAGCAGCATTTACCAAGAACTTCCTATAGAAATTTAACATTCCTAAATAACTGCATAACTGTGTTAAATCCTTAGACTCAGAGGCATTACATATATCATCTAACTTCTCCTCAATAGGCTTCAAACCGGTAGAATCAATTATATAACCCAAATTCTGTACTTGGTCAACACGAAAAAAACACTTAGTAGGATGCAGTTTCAATCCAACTTCCTCTAGTCTTCCTAAAACTTTGCATAAACGCTCCTCATGTTCACAAGAGTTAGTTTTGATGACATACAAGTATGTCATCGAGAAAAATAGAAATGCCAGGAATACCTCACAATAAATTCTCCATAGTTTGTTGGAAAATTCCCAGAGCACTAGCTATACCGTAACACAAATGCTTATACTGAAACAATCCTCAGTGAGTGCTAATAGTAGCGAGTGAATGTGACTCATGGTAAGAAGAATTTGATTTTAGGCACTCTTCATGTCCAATTTTGAATAAATCTTCCCACTCTCCAAAGTAGCAAATGGGTTATCAATTCTAAGCACAGGATATTTAGTAACTTTACACTATTGGTTAACAGCCAAACAATAGTCTCTGCATATACGTACAGTTCCGTCATTTTTCAGCACAGGTAGAATAAGATCAACCCAGATAGAGTGAGCGAATGCTCGAATGATATTTTCTCCCAAAAATTTATCCAATGCTGCATCTACTTTAGCACACATAACATATGGTACATTTCGTGCCTTGTAATACTTAGGTAGTACTACCTGATCCACTTCAAAAGAAACTTCCATTCTCATATAACCTCCTAATTCTTCTCGGAACAAATCAGGAAATTTTTCCATGACAGACTTCTCAGCAATAGAACGCACAGCACTGTCCACTAGAGTTAGGCTAATATTTAGAGCAAACAAAAAATCATGACCTAATAGGTTAGGACCAGAATCCTTTACTATTATGATACCTTGATTCTCTAAAACATGACCTTGGAACTTGATTTTTACCCAAATCTCCCTACACATAGGAATTTTTGAACCTCCATACTTCTTCAATTTAGTCTTAGAAGGCATTATTTTAGGCTTAGCCTTGGGAAAACACTTAAAAAATTCTTGTTCACTGATAAGAGTACGAGTAGCACCTGCATCCACCCGGAACCTGGACATCAGCACAATCATCCAAGGTGACTGTCATATAGTAGGATCTCACAAATTAGACGATCACTAATATATCTAGATTCAATAGAACTTAAAGACTTAGGCTCCACAGCATATATAGTAGAATTTTTCTTACCCTTAGAAACCCAGGCCTTAGAAATGTACCCAGTATGTTTACACAGAAATCATTCAACGTTTTTATAGGGACAATCATTTTTCCAATGATTTTTACCACATCCATTGCATGTGTTATCAGGTTTTGTACCTTTCTCTTTCTCTCCATTAGGCTTATGCTTTTTCTTATAAAAAGAACTCATAGCCTTAACTTTCACAGCATTTACTTCTTTATCATTAGTGTGAGGTTTCTGACCAAACTCCCTGACATTCTTCTCTGCAGCTTCCCTAGTAATAGCAATCTCTACTGCTCAGGCAAAAGTGGGATACTTCTATTTCAAGAGAACACGCTGAGTACTTTCTTCCCAAAGACTCATAACAAACTTGTCTCTTAAGATCTCCTCTAGTTTGTCCCCACATGTCGATGCGAGTGACTATAGAGTTGCAACAGAAGAAGTTACACTTTCATGGTCTCCTTGAATACCCAATGTATGTTGGAAATAAAGTCTTATTATTATTATTATTATTATTATTGACACTTTTGGTAGAATTTGAATCTTTCATAGATCACTATAATCTGGGGTGTGTAGCGATTGTTGAGAGTGGAAATTAATTCCTCCAAAGTACATTCCTTAGAATATTTCGAACTCACTAAATCCAAAAAGTTTAGAACCTGTAATAAGCAGGAATTTGCTTATTTTTCTTAATATCATTAGCTTCGAAATACAATTGAACCCTAACTGTATAGTTTGAATATTTCTCAGATTCATCATACGGACCTACATTCCCAATGAGCGACATGATGAAATTATAGGTAATAGCCTAATAAAAAAATAGGAAATTAGTTAGGTCTAGGCTAAGTTCAAACACATAGTCCAAAATTAATAGGTATAGGCATAGGCTTGGTCTAGGCTATGCTTAGGCAAGACAAAAACCAGTTAGGCTAATAAGGACAAAATTAGGTTAGGTAGCAAAAAACAACAACAACATCAGGTTTGATAACAGTCAAAGACATTATGATAGGCCAGTTGTAATCCTCATCGCCAATTATAATATAGTCACCATATTGTATAAGGTTAGGTAAGGTATTACGGTTCCCCAGCATTATGGGTTACATAGGTTGCCTGTATGGGCATCAAATGGAGCATTAACACAGTGCTATTAGGTTAAGATATGCACTGTAATTAAATAGAACCGCCTAAATAGGCCAGAACTAACCGGTGATAATATATCTGACCTTCTGTATATATTATCACATTATCACTATGATATATATTACGGTGTGCAGACAAAATGCCAATGGACATAATGTCGACGGATATAATGCCGACGCATATAATTTCAGGTTAGGTTAGGTTCGGAACTATCATTTTAAACTTTATTATTATGAATGAATGAAAGAGTAAGAAGAATAAATAACTAAATAAAAGTTGTATCCGTCGACATTATGTCCGTCGACATTATGTCCTTCGGCACACACAGTACTGAGTTAAGTTGCCAAGTACTACAGCTGTCTTATTTTCTTCATTTTTTTTCTTTTCTTTTAGCTTTCTCTTTTACTATTTCTTATTTTGTATATATATCGAGTTAAATGTAAAGTCTGATCCTGTGATAACATATGTTGGTTAGCAAGTGAGTTTATCAGTTAAGAAGTATATATAGCAGAAACGGGTGGGTGCCTCCTCAGACACTTATATGAAGATATAAAAATTCTGTGTGAAGCTTAAATAAAAGTTTTTCTCTCTTTAATTTTCTCTTTCTCTTCTTCTTTCTATATTCTGTGAGAGGGAGAACATAAATATGAGGCCATCTCTATCGCAAACCTCTCCCACCCATGGGTCAGGAGGAGTTGTAGCAATTAGGAGACTAAAACAGAAAATCAAGGATTTAGAGGCAATGGTTATAAGCCTTGATGAAAAGATTCGGAATATGGATAGAGAAATTAAAGAGAATTAAACACTCAGAGAGGAAATAAGATGTTTGGAGGAAGCAAATAAAGCACAAGGGCAGGAGAGAAAGGAACTAGAAAAAAGAATAAAGAAGCTGGAAGGGGAAAAGAGTGAACTAGAAACTAGAATTTCTAAACAAGAAGATAAAAACAAACAGCTGAATGACAACCTAAATGAATTAGATGTTAGTTCACTGCTCTCTTCTGAGAGAGACGAGATTGCAGCTTGAAATGTCCAGATTAAGGAAAACATTGAACAGTTTAGAAAAGAGTTCCAGGAGCTGAATATGGAAAATTATGCCATGAAAACTTCCTTTGCTGATGCACTAAAGGGGAATGTGGCAGCAAAAGAGGCTGTAAAGATGGTGGCACTGGAAAACATACAAACAGTTGATTATAGAGAGACAGTAATCGAAAAAATGAAAAACTTTGTGATGGAAAGGGCAAACCCACTCATCAAACAGGCACTTGATAAAGAGAAGACAGTGGTAATCTCAAGAGGCATAAACGAATCCCAGGAGCCAACATGGCAGGGGAGACTTGAAGAAAATAAAGCTAGGGTTGTAGACCTGATAAGAAAGCTTGGAGTAGTTTGTGGTCCTGAGGATATTGTAAACATTCACCAACTAGGCAAATATTCAAGGGAAAGAAAGCCGAGACCAACAAAAGTAACCTTTGAGGGAGGGGAAACATGTAGGGAAATATTGTTGAGAAAAAAAGTCTAAAAGTCCTTCAAGAATTCAAAGAAGTGTTTATTAGATGATACAGAACACAGGAAGAGATGAAAGATCAAAAACTTGTTGGAAGAAGCAAGAAGGTTAAATGAGGAAAGGAATGAAGAAGAGAAGAAAAATTTTCATTTCAGAGTTCTTCCAGACAAAGGGGAGATAAAGATGATAATGACAGAAGATCGATTAGCTGATAAGGCAGTAGAATTAAAAAATAGGATTCACAACAGTAAGGCAGATATAGTAGCAATTACAGAGACTAATTTGAGTGAGGACATAAACAGTGTCATAGTTTTTCCTAAGGGCTTCAGAATATTAAGGGTTGAAAGATCTGAGAGGACTGGTGGAGGGATAGCACTGTTCATAAGTGAAAAGATTCAAGTTGAAGAAATAAACTTGGCTATAGAAAGTGTGTTCAAGGAATTTCTTGTTGCTCGCATAAATACTGGGTCAGAGAGCATAATAATAACTGTTGTATATAACCCACCAAGGAACCAGATATAGGCTAGAAGTTTATGAGGAAAGTCATATAGGTACTATTGAAGTCATAAACTCAGTTGTTAACATGGCACGGGAGAGAAAATGTACGATTTTGATTATGGGAGATTTTCATCATAAAGAGATAGATTGCATAAATCTTGACCCACACAGTGGTGAGGACTCATTCGAGGCAGGATTCCTAGATTGTGTACAAGGGAATTTCCTACACCAACATGTAATGGAACCAACGAGGGCCAGGGGTTGGGATGAGCCTTCACTACTTGATCTAGTATTCACAGATAATGTGTTGGATATTGAAAAAATTTAGTATGAACCACCAATTGGAAAGAGTGACCACTGTGTGTTGTTGATGGAGTATATCATTGAAAATATTCTGCCTGAGAGTAGAGGCACCGAGGACATGAGGAGGAACTATCCGAAAGGAGATTACATCAAAATGAATGAGCTTTTTGCAGTTATTGACTGGAGAACTTTATTTTACAACAAATCTGTACAAGAAATGCATGACGTCTTTTGTGAGAAATATGGGAAGATAGTAGATTGCTGCATACCTGTCACCAAAGTAGGTGTAATTCATGCCAGAGAGAAATGGTTCGATAATGAGTGTAAAAGAGCTAAGGAGTGGAGAGACAAATGCTGGAAAAGGCATAGGAGGAGAAAAAACATAAATGCCTGGCAAACCTACAAAAGAGCAAGAAATGACTACCTAAGTAAAAGGAGAGAGGCAGAGAGAGACTATGAGAGGGACATCACCAGGAAGGCTAAAGAAAATTCCAAGCTTTTCCACAGCTTTATCAGAGGAAAACTGAAGGTAAAAGAACAGGTTTTAAGGCTAAAGAGAGCCGATGGAAGCATCACTGAAACAGATGAAGAGGTCTGCAAAGAACTGAACAAGGAGATTCAGTCAGTATTTACAGTAGTAAATACCCCACCCCCTCAGACTGCAGAGATAGAAGCTCAAGGGCTGGTATTAGAGAACATCAATCTTACAGCCACAGAGGTATGCAAAGCGCTGATGGATTTAGATGTTCATAAAGCTACAGGTCCTGATGACATATCCCCCCATGTACTTAAAAAATGCGCAAACTCAATATCAGTGGCACTAAGTATCATATTTAAAAAGTCACTGGAGTCAGTTGAGATTCCAAGATGCTGGAAACAAGAAAATGTGATACCTATCTTCAAAAAGGGAAGGAGGGATACGGCTCTGAACTATAGACCAGTTTCCTCGACCAGCATAGTTTGCAAAGTTATGGAGAAACTACTAAGGAAACATATCTCTCTTCACTTGGAATCCTTCAACTTTTTGTCAGTGAGGCAACATGGCTTTAGAGAAGGTAGATCGGCAGTAACAAACTTATTAGAATTTTATGATGAGGTAAGCCGAATCTTACAGGAAAGAGAGGGCTGGGCAGATTGCATATTCCTAGACTTCCAGAAAGCATTTGACACTGTTCCATTTGAGAGACTTATTAGGATGCTGCAAGCAATGGCTAGAATAGGTGGAAATGTTTTGGAATGGATAAAAACTTACTTAGAAGGAAGGGAACAGAGGGTTAGAGCAAGACACTCAGTGTCTGAATGGAGAAGAGTTAGTAGTGGAGTTCCACAGGGTTCAGTTTTAGGGCCACTTTTGTTCCTTGTATATGTAAATGACCTACCAGAGTCTGTAAATTCATTCATTAATATGTTTGCAGATGATGCAAAGATTGTGAAGAAAGTAAAAAAAAACGAGAACAATGGTAGAGAACTTCAGGAGGATCTAAATAATCTGCATGAGTGGTCAGAAAAGTGGTAATGAAATTCAATACTTCAAAATGTAAGGTAATGAGAATGGGTAAAAGTGCAAGAAGGCCCAAGCTTGACTACTCGGTGGCTCGAGTACAACTTCAAGAGACAGAAAATGAGAGAGATCTAGGAGTAAACATACTGGCAGATTTGTCTCTAGAAATACATATAAATGGGATAGTAAGGGCAGCATATGCATTCTTATCAAATGTAAGGGTAGCCTTCAGGCACATGGACAAGGAATTGTTCAGAAGTATTGATGTAACCTGTGTGAGGCCAAAACTCGAATATGCAGCCCCCTTTTGGAGTCCACACTTGAAAAAAACACATAGCTAAGCTTGAAAAAGTTCAAAGACATGCCTCGAAACTGGTGGCAGAAATACACAATCTCATTTATGATGAGAGGCTGAGGGAATTAGACTTACCATCACTCGAAGCTAGAAGATTGAGGGGGGATATGGTGACAGTCTTTAAATTCCTTCATGGTTATGATAGAGTGAATAGGGCTTTATATTTTGATATGGCTGGCTCTAGAACTAGAGGTCATAGTTTGAAGCTTCGTAAGAAAAGTTCTTTGCAGGATGTAAGGAAATACTTTTTCAGTGTAAGAGTAGTTGATAATTGGAATTCGCTAAGCGAGGGGGTAGTTAATGCTATCTCAATCCATAGTTTTAATGACAGCTATGATAAGTATCACTAAGTATAAAATGGAACCGATCAGGAGATGGGAAGATACGAGCTTTGGGCTCTTTCCCGTAAACACAAATAGGTAAGTACAATTAGGTAAGTACTTTGTCCTACAACCTCTATTACTTAGCAGCATTTGAAGTAGGGTTAGGGTTATGTTAGTGAGGGTAAGATATTGGAAAATGATAGGAAATATGTAGGAAATGCCTAGAGCTATTTACAGGTGTTGTTGGACATCTCTCAGAAATGGCTGGAGAATAAGTGAAAACTCTTTTACTCACTAGAATTAGATTTAGAATAGGAATAATGCTTCTTGACAAAACATGTAAGGTAGAACTTAACTTGGAATTAGTATACACTATGTACAATATTACCACTCTATTACAGGGGTTTAAATTGTTTTCTGGTCTATATTAATATATTTGTAAAGGGCCTCAAAGCTGTCTTTATCTCCCTCTACATGTGAAATGAGGACGTCAGGCAGAGAACGGGTGTTGAAATGAAGCTGTTGGATAGGTTAGATCAGAGAATGTTTAGTTTTTTGGACACATTTAATGGATGAGTTAAGAATGAATAGTGAAGAGGGTGTTGAGTGCAGGAGTGATTAGAGTTAGGGCAAGAGGGAGACTTAGAATGAGATGAATGGATGGCTTGAAAAGGGCACTGAATGCACGTGGAATGTCAGTGGAGAAGGGAAGAGAGTGTGCAAGAGATAGTAATGAGTGGAGGAAGATTGTGTATAGGTGACAATGGCCAAATGATTTCTCGCACCTGCTGGCTCAGTGATCTAGGATGCACAGGTGCGAGAGAGTTGCTATGTGATGAAGTGGTAGGGGTAAACCAGCTGTGGCTGTTAGGCCTCATTGTAGAATATCCTTGCCTGACTACCTTGTTGGTGATCCAAGTAGAGTGGAAAGGGGGGAAATGTGGCAGGCAGCCCTTTATCCCCAAGGAGGTAAGAGGAGTGGATGAGAGATGTGTGCATCTTGGAGAATGTGTGTTTCTTGGCTCGGCCATCCCCCTTACAAGGGGGAATGAGGCCATGTATGTGTGTGTTTGCTAAGTCCTATAGGGTTGAAACTGATAAAACTTGGAATGCATATCATTATATTGATACAGGTAGTTTTTCACCGACATTTGGTAAATGTCGGTCTTTGGCCCCAGATAAATATGCTGTTGCTAAAGAAAGATTTAAGCAGTTGTTAAATATAGGCACTATACAGCCCTCAAATTTACCATGGGGTTCGCCAATACATTTAGATTCTAAGCATTAACCAAGTGAATGGAGGATTTGTGGTCATTTTAGGCATCTGAATACTGTCACCAAACCAGACAAGTATCTGTTGCCTCATATCAATAAGAGTATCATTAAAACTGTACAAGAAAAATATACTTGGTAATATCGATCTCCTCAAGGCTAACCATCAGATTCCAGTGAATCCATCATATGTTGAAAAAACAACAGTAATCACCCCATTTGGCTTATTTGCATATTTGTATGTCATACAGCCTTTTAAATGCCCCTGCTACATTTCATCGCCTAATGGATAGCTTATTCAGAGATCTTGATTTTGCATTTATATTCTTAGATGGTAGCTTAATCTCTTCAAAAACAGAGGAAGATCGAAAGAAGCATCTAAAACAAGTCTTTCACATATGAAATAAAAACAATCTCAAAGTGTCTGTAAAAAATGTGAGTTTTAAAAAAGGAGATTGAATATTTAGGATATTCTATATCTTCAATAGGTATGAAACCTGTTCCTCATTAATAGTCTTATAATGTAAATTTTCCTAAGCCTAGGGATTCCTCTGCTTTACATAGGTTAATTAGAATGCTAAATTTTTATAGAGGATTGGTTCACCATTTTGCTAAAATTGTGTAGTGTATTTTGGTATTGGGTTCTAGTTGGCAACACTAAGGGGAGTTGGTTCGTTGTTGTTAATAAGGGAGAACGTAGAAGGCTCTTCTCTGAAGCTCCGATTGCTGTTTATATTTCTTTGTCGTCGTAGAAATAAGGCAAAAGCTTTTTTGCCTTATTCCAATCTCTTTGTGATCAACTTTATTAGATCGTACAACAATTACCAATGAGGTGAGTACCAAAGAGACGGTTTTTAATTACAAGCTAGCTAGGAATAGACATCTTTTTCGAAAAGGAGAGATTGAAAATGGTGACATCCAAAGTTTCCGCTGATATGATTAAGCCAGTCTTTGATGAAGGCGACATTACATGGTTGAAGATGATAACCTTGGTTGCGAAGTTCCAAAAGATATCGGACTTGGCTAGTTTTATTCTGTCATATTTAGAAGGGGATGTGCTTGCACTGTATTTGGAGTTGAGTGACGAGGATCATGCTGATGCAGAAAAATTCAGGAAAAATTGCGGACTGCATTTACTAATGATGCGTGTACTGTATTTGGCAAATTGGTTCATATGAAAAGGACAGTTGAATCAATTAATGTGTATCAGCTGTGTCTGATAGAAGGGCTTGTCCTATGGAAAAGGGAATAGGTAAACCTGATACTAGCCAGTTTAAGGGGAAGTGATTTTTTCTGTGGTGGCCCTGATATAATATGAGACTGCAAAAAACGAAGGGTTTGGTGTTTTAGATGTAATAAAATGGGTCATGTAGCTAGTCATTGTTGAGAACAGGACTTGTTAATTTTGGGAAATGATTAAAGGGTTTTTATTGTGCCTGTAGTTGCCCTAGTAATAAGAAGGAGTATTACAATGTATTACCAATTGTGGATGTTGTAATTAATAATGAGCCTGCAAAAGAACTTGTAGACACATGCTGTTCAACAACGTAAGTTTGAGACAGAGTGTTTTGCTCAAAGTCACTAGAGGCTGTTAGCTGCCTTATTAGTTAATTTAGTAACTAAACTGTCATTTTTCTAACTAAAAATAATTCCCAATTCTTGACTTTTGCAGATTATGATTATTTGCAATTTATATATTAGCTTATGGCTAATTTTAAATATACCTTATTTAATATTTTTGTATTTGTACAAAGCATAATCCCGATATAAAGGCTGCCCCTATTTCTATTTTCACTTCACCAGTGAAGTGAATTTCGCCACCTCCACTCCATCCCTGTCTGAGGTGGAAGTTTCTACAAGGAAATATAACCTAAGTATATCTGTTTTCTTTTCTTCCTCTCTCGCGAAAGCCAAAGAGAGAAACAGAAAGATTGCCTTGTTTTGTTGTTATTTGTGCTTTTGTGTTCTTTTGTTTAATTGAATACACATTATTGTGTTTTAGTGAAAACAAGTGACTGTGTCTGTGATATACCCCAAATAATTTTGCCTGCTCTTCTCTCTCTTTTATAAGAGTTGGGAAGAAAAGGGAAAAAGAAAGTGTTCAGGTTTCTAATATGTTTTTATATCTTTTGTGATAGGTAGTTGAAGCAAGATGGAAGACTGTTTAAGTGATAAAGTGTTGTAGTGTTGCAATTAAGTGAAGTGATCCAGCAATAAGGCCCCATTATTTTATTAATCAAAATTGACAAACAGTGCAAGTGACATATACCTAGTGAAATCTGTGATATCCATGACTAGTTGTTAGTCATTGCCTCATCCGCCTCTCCTGCTTCCCCCCCAGGGGGGGAAATGGAACTCGACCCCCCTCAAGAGGGGTGGACGGTTGTGGGAAAGAAGAGGCCAAGGACGGCCTTTGGCAGTAGCCATGAGAGTGCTGCTGCCCCAGTTCCCCCCCCCAGCCCCAAAGACTGATAGAGAGCCCATATCCAAGTTCAAAGTTCAGACTCCTTCCACCAAAGAGGCATATGACCTAATCAGAGAGTTGTAAGACCAACTCACCGAGCTCGGCTGCAAAATAAAGCCTAATGTACAGGGTGAATTCATTATCCACCCAGCCTCAGCAGAAGCCGCAGAGAAGATCCGAAGCCTCAACTCACCTCACTTGATAGAGATGAACCCTGCCCAAAAAATAAGAAAATACATCGTCATTGGCTTCCCTGTTGCTTGGTCAGTTGACCTGCTGACCAAGCAAACGTATATTACGGCTGCCTCACATTGCTCCTCCAAAATAGAGGGCCAAACTGTCCCCTCAAAGCAAGTTCTGGTCCACATCTGTGGTCCACCCCCTTCGCAAGTAAACCTCGGCATCTGGGGCAAGTTCAACAAAAGAGACTACACCCCAGAACCACTGAGATGTTTCCGGTGTCAAAGATTTGTGCACCACAGAAATACTTGCCATTTCCCAGAGAGATGTGGAATCTGCAGTGGGAAACATTCCACCGACCGCTGCCTTAACAAATTCAAGGCCAAAGAAGCAACAGTTGCCAAGTGCCCAAACTGCAAAAGAAACCATCACGCATGGAACAACCACTGCCCAGAAAGGCTGAAGAGGATTCCTCAAAGAGTCCCTCCCTCTGCCCCTGTCACCAATCACACCACCCCCAACTTCTCCCCAGCTCCTCCACCCACCTCCAATCCTTGGCAAATGCCCCCTCCGGCCCCACCCACACCTAACCTCCCCACCCAAAACCCACCACACAACACCAACCCAACTCCTAACACACAGATCACACCTCCTACAGTTTCCACCCCTACACCAACTCCATCCACCCCATCACACAACACTCACACTCCTACCATCCCCCCAAACAACACTCACACTCCTACCATCCCCACATGCAACACTCACACCAACACCTCCACCTCATGCAACACTCAAACACACAATACAGTCACACGCAACACTCAGAACACTCAGACCACACACACACCCGCTCACCACACCAGGTCCCGGGACCCTAGACTAAGATCCCATACCCCCACACCTAAACAGCCTATCCAGACACCTTCCTCAGCCTCCTCTTCCCAACAGCAAACCCTCTTCACAGTAAACGAGTTCACCAACCTTCTTATTCAAGCCATACAGGCAGCCGTCCGACTCCTCGATACCAGAGCCACCACTCAAGATGCCTACAATCAAGTCGTCGAAGTAGCCCACTCCGTTGTCGCCCACGCCCTCATCTCAAGAACCCACCACCAGCCTCAACAACCCACCACTCCTACCACCTCCACCTCCTTAAATCATCAAGATGTCTAATCTCGGGATCCTACACTGGAACGCCTAGGGTCTCAGACACAAGGTACAACATCTTGAAAGCATTGCCAAGACTGACAACATTGATGTCATCATGGTTCAAGAAACCCTGTGCACAGAGCAATACACTCCAAAAATCTCAGGATACAAAGGATTCTACCAGCACTGGTCTTCAGGGGAGAACAGAGGCAGTGCCACCTTCATCAGGAAAAACCTATTAGCCAAGGAAATAACCTGACCGGTCCACTGCGGCAAAGATGTCTACGTCCTCACTGTTAACATCCAACTTCAGGGCAGCTGCATAGATCTGTACAACATTTACAGACCACAGGATGGTGGCTTAGACCTGACTACCCTCTTCGGGCTAGCCAGTCATCATGACTTGGTAATAGGAGGCGACTTCAACGTGCACCATCCAAGATTCAGGTATGAGCGCCCCTGTGATACAGGCAGACACATCATGAGCCTGCTGGATGACCAAGAAGACGTCTCCCTGCTCAACAATCATGAACCAACACATGACAGAGGTGGAATACTGGGCCTCACCTTTGTCTCCAATTCCCTAAAGCAAGACGCCACATGGAGAGTTCATCCCCTGGTCACAAGCGACCATTATGGGATCCATCTCACGCTGCTAATTCCTGAAATCTTCCAAATCCATGCTCCTCCCCCTCAATAGAATTTCAAGAAGGTTGACTGGGGCCAATTCCAGGAGCACCTCAGGAATTGGTTTTCGGCCTACATACCATCTGAAGACATTGACCAAGCAGAGGCCGAGCTAGCCAATGAACTGCAAGCTGCAGCAAACTCCTCCATCCCCCTCTGCAAACCACAACACACCACTCATCGGAACAGATGGTACTACTGTGACAGAGTTAAAGAACTCAATCACCGGCTGAACGTCATTCGGAAAATGCACAGGCAACGTCGCACTGAAGACTCCTACCACACTCTCCAGGCAGTCAAAGAACATGTCCATGAAGAGACACGCAACATCAAGAGGAAAAAATGGCTAGAGTGGTGTTCCTCTCTAGATGCTCACACCTCTGTGTGCCAGATGTGGAGGAGCATTAACTCCTTTGCTAAAGGAAAACCTCCTAAAATCACCACCCACAGGGATCCTAGCAGGGCAGCAGAAGAACTCTCCATCAAATTCGCAGATAGAGCAAGCTCCAACAAGCTCCCCATCACCACCATAGCAACTCTTCAGGACCTCACCACTGCAAGATGGGAAGAAATAGAAGAGGCATCAACACTGAAGACAAAACAGATGCTCCATTCTCTCTGACTGAGCTACTGAGAGTAAGCAAAAGCTCTAAGAACACAGCCCCAGGTGCCGATAGAATCACATACACAATGATTCAAAATATGGGGCCCCAAGGAAAGCTTGCTCTACTCTCTCTGATCAATTTGTCATACACACGAAGAATCAGACCAGCCTCATGGAACAGAGCAGACATTCAGCCCATCCCAAAACCACAGGACCCTGACAACCCTCGCCCCATCTCCCTCCTAAGCTGCCTGAGCAAGACGGCAGAAAAGATGGTACTTAATAGAGTCCGCTGGAAATTCCCACCCTTCCCAGAAAACATGTTTGCCTACCAGCCTGGCTTAGGCACCTCAGAATGCATAGCCTCCATGCTATCATTTATCAACAACTGCCGTGGATACATCGTTTTTGTAGACCAAGAGAAGGCCTTTGAACTAGCCAATGTGCCGGCAATACTCTCAGGTCTCGTATCAAAGCAGATCACAGGTAACCTTCTCTCATGGATCAAGCAGAGTCTACAAAACCGTAGTGCACGAGTCAAAGTAGATGGGCACTACACCACCTACAAAAACCACGAAAATGGGAACCCCCAAGGTGGAAACCTTAGCCCCTTCCTCTTTAATTGTCTAATGGAAAAACTCTTGGACATCACAATAACACATGGAACCAAACTCTTCAACTATGCGGATGACTTTGCCCTTGTCACAATAGGAGACAGAAGCTCTAACAAGACACAGTGCTACCTCACCAAGATTCACCAAGCCTTCATCTCCCTTGGAGTTAAAATCAATGCTCGCAAAACCAAGGCCCTTCCCATCCACCAGTGGAGACCAGACACTAATCTGGTCATAGGTAATGAGCCTGTGGACTGGGTTACCAAATACCAATACCTGGGTGTAATCATCGACCAAAGACTAACCTTTGGACAAGAAATTCAACACTTGCGCGACAGGTGCAGCCAGCGACAAGCGGTCCTTCGTCGGATGTCGGTCCTCTACGATGGGGCATCATTTAATGTCTTCAGAACCCTCTATGTACAAGCCATACGCAGCCTCATAGAATATGCCTGTCCCACACTCTGGCTACTAACAGACCAACAGTGGGACAAGATAGAAGTAATTCAAAACAACGCCATACGTACCATGCTAGGAGCCCCCATGTGGACCAAACGATAAAACATCCAGATGGAATCGGGACTCATTCCACTAAAACTCAGAGCTCAGAAAAGACTTACCCTCTTTGTGGCCAAAACCACCATTGCCCAACATAAATGCCTAGATGGCACAAATCTCCATCTAGCCCTCAATCACCACCCCAACCCCCATCCTAGAACCTGGGCAGATAAGGTCTGCGCTAGCCTACAAGCACTGCCAGTCAGGGAGAGCATCCTAGCCAAGATACAGGACACACCTCTTCCTGAATACAGATGCCCACCCCCATGGAATGACCAACCACTCAACATAAAGATCGAGCTCGCTGACAACCCCAAAAGCTTGGTAAGCCCGCTTGTCCTTAAAAACATATACAAGGACAAAATTCAGAGCTGGAGCAGGTCAAACTCTCAAGTCTACTACACTGACGGTTCAGTAAATCAAGAAACTGGAGCCTCAGCCACCGCCTCCATCACTGGAAACCACGTCCTATCCTGGAGACTGTCAAACTCCTGCTCATCGCTCCAGACTGAGCTTGTTGCCATAGCCAACGCCCTCGACTTCTTCATCCAGCAAGGAGCTGACCATGCCCTAATGCTCTCTGACTCTAAAGGCACCTTATAGGCCATCAAGAAACCACTCCTCTGAGGCAATATACGCATCATCACCACCATCCTCAGCCACTACCACAGGACAACCAGCCTTGGAAAAGCCATCACTCTTGCCTGGATTCCCAGCCACGTCGACATCAAGGGAAATGAGAAAGCCGATCAAGCCGCCAAACAAGCCACTCTCAGAGCAGAAATTCAGATATCTCTGTCTCCTGGGATGCAACAGATAAAAAATAAAGCCACCAAGTCACTCCTTAACACCTTAATAACTAAACACAACCTGTGCACAGACATTGGCTTCCCCTCCACCTGGTGGTACAAACCCACCACTGATCTTCAGCGCATCACCCTGCCTAAGAGCCTTCGACGAAGCACGGAGGTCAATGTGTACCGTCTGAGACTCGGGTACAAGTGCACCTGGTGAATAGTGGAGGATATCATCAAGGAATGCACCTTTTGCCGGGTAGCCTCACCACATCCACTGCTCCATTACATCCTTGAATGTGATTCCTTTTCAGAAATTTGACGTAAAACTGGAGCCCCCGCAACATCCAGCGAATATCCAACTGCCCTTCATGTTGCTAGCTCCATCATCAGATTAGCAACAAACGACTACATGAACAGTCTACTAAATATCATCAAACAATACCCTCCACCAAGATAACCATGCAATAACTCTCTCTCATCCCCAAAACAGGAATTCATTTAAACTGTTTGATGTAAACTAATAATTCACAACTGAATACTTATGCTCTCCGTTATCTTTACAGTTTTGCACAACGTCACCTGCGGGCCAATTAGGAAGTCCGATCACCAACAATAACAAGATTTCACCCCACCTCCTCACCAACAGGAAAGCCCATTCGCCCGCAAGAGCGAATACCACATACACTCCAAAAAATCTCACCCCACCTGCAGGCCACAAGGGAAAGTCCGCTCACCCACAAGGGTGAACGTCCAAGAACGAAACAGCATATTAACTATTTTGCTTATAATTGTGTTTTATATTCAAGCATTGACTGCACATAGACTGGGAAGAAAAACTTTGGTGTCGTATATTTAGCCTAGGCTAAGCCCTTCATGTGTCTGAGTTGTCACTCAAATATAATTTTTCTCATTACTAGTAGACATGTGTAATCTGGCTGCTTTGTATGCAGTTAGCTTATCTTTGGTATATTTTGCAAAGGATCTGTGCCTTTTTGGCAACACTCCAGAATTTTACTTACGACATTTGATTTGTGGGTACTGCCATATACGCTCTAATATGCAGGTACGACCGCTATACTTGTTTGTATTCTCTGGCACTGGGTGCTAGTCGATAAAATTCGTTGTTGCTCATTCCTTTTCATTTGCACCATAACCGCAGGTACTGCCGCATATTGCTGTTAAGCAGGCATGGCTGCCATCCTGTATTACTGGTGTTTCATGCACTGTTTTGCAACATTTTGCTGCTGTTGCACTTGATTGTATTTTGAGTCATTTTATGGTGAGGTTTTGAGATCACTTCTAAGTTTAAGTTTGAACTGTGATGTTGAATTTTTTCTCTCCTCGGTGTTGTGTGGTTCTTTCATTTTTTCCTACTATTGTAGAGATTTGTTTTTTTGTGGTTGTTTTTTTTTTGGCACTTCATTATTGACTGTTTAGGAAACCATCATGGCAACTGGGTAGTCACAGGAAACAACATGGAAACCAGGCAGTCACAGGAAACCATCGAAACATTCGATGAGGAGCTTTACCTGGACATAATGGTTGCTAGGGGTGAGACATACAGTTTTTCCCCAGGACAGAAGCTCCTTGAATGGGCTCATGAGAAGATGGTTGAACGCCGAGCTGAGCAGGAGAAGAAAGCCCGTGATGAGGCACAAGCCCAACGTGATTATGACCAGGAAACAGGTCCAACATGATTACAACGAGGCACAGGCAGAAGCCCAACCCGACTACGACAAGGCACAGGCACAGGCACAAGCATGACGTGAACATGAGCTTGCGCTTGCTCGGCTTCGAGCGGGAATCCCAGACAATGGTCCTTCATCCGGAAATAGAGATTACAGGAATGGGAAGCACAAGGGCCCCTCGCAGAACTTCAATCGTCCAGCTCATTCTCCTCACACTCTTAAGTATTATTACGGCCATATACCCACACTCAAGAAGGATGACTCGGTAAAACCTAAGCCTTAGCAGTTCAGAGGCAAGGGCCATTACTTCCCAGGGTTTTCAGCCAAACTCTAAGAGCCACCACGCTCCCTCTCTCAGTGGTGGTCCGCATAGCCATCCTGCCATTCACTCAGCCAATGTTGTGGAAAAAAGGCCAGAAAGAGCCACTGAGGATAAAGCCGAGGAACCACCGCACAAACTTACCAATGTGGAACTCATCGAACATGATGATCTGGAAATGATCCCAAAATGCCTAGGAACTATAAATGGTGCGGAAGCTGAGATAGCCCTCGACACAGGAGCAAATGGCATATTTACTGACGAGAGATTTGTCAGGGATGAAGATTTTACCGGCAAAGTCGCTCATGTGCGGGTTGCTGAAGGAACACTCCTAATATGACGCTGCTGTGTCATTAACCTGGATTGCAAATACTACAAGGGAAAAGCCCCAGCTGTGGCAATGTTTAGGCTTATGTACCCTGTCATGCTGGGTCGAGTACTGAACCTAGTTCCTATTTTCAAGGCTGACCTCTACCATAAGGACATTTCTCATTGTACCTTCCCTCAGGCGAGGTCACATGAAGCAATTTCAGCATCAACTCCTGGCCTCGATGGCCAAGAATTTGGATGATTCTCCGACTGACTCCATTGAGTCTGCCGTAGTTAGTACACATAATGTGGAACGCGGAGAGTTTCCCCCTGCTTTACCAGATGATGCACCTCTAGAGCCATTGAAGTCCTATCCAGACTTTGCCAAATTGCAGCAAGACTACCCCAGCCTGAAATGCTGGATGCAGCAGCCCACCAAGGGAAGGACCTTAACAGTGAGAGAAGGAGGCCTGATCACTTATGCCCTTGAAGATAGAGTACTTCGTAGGCATGTTACTAAAGATGGCCACACCTTTAAAAAGTTGGGGGTACCCACTTCATTGCACCACCAGGCTATTTATGTGGCACACCATTTACCTCTGAGTGGACACAGAGGCAGAGCAAAAACTCGGCATGTTCTTCAAAAGGCTTTTGCATGGCCACACATGTACGCCGAGGTAGGCAGATATGTGGGCTCCTACCCTGTCTGTCAATCCGCCTCTACGGCATCGGTACCGAAAGTTCCCATGGGGATAACTAAGCTCTCAATGGAGCTATTTTCTAAGGTTGCTATTGACATATTAGATCCTATTAATTAGGCTTTCACCACAGGGGAACAGTTCCTCCAGGTATACATCGACCTGGCAACAAGGTATCCAGATGCAGTGCCACTGTCTTCTATCATGACTGAAGCAGTCACTCATGTCCTATCTGAAATCTGCTCCAGGGTTGACTTTCCTGAGCAGGTCACTTCTGAAAATAGAAGTCACTTTACAAGTAGGCACTTTGAGGCTTTCTGTAACCTTTTAGAAATGAAGCAAATTAGTATGAGCGTCTATCATGAAAATCAAATGGAGCATGCGAACACTATAACGGGACATTGAAGCGATGTTTATGCAAGCTTGTGATAGATATACCTAGGCAGTGGGACACGCATGTCCCTGTTGCGCTTTTCTCCTTCAGAGACACGTCCCAAGACACTACTGGATACTCGCCCTTCGAGCTGATTTATGGTCATAGGGTCAGAGGCCCAGTGGAATTCCTGGCAGCATGTTGGGATTCACCTACCATCAAAGATGACAATAGGGACGTCCATGAGTATATTTTGAAGTTTTTGTCCCATCTCAAAAAGGCTTGGAAAACTGCACAATTAAACTTTAAGGGTCACCAGCAGACTGCCAAGCTCCTCTTTGACAAGTGTACCCGGCGTCGTGCCCTGATACCCGGAGATCAAGCTCTGTTACTTCTTCCAACAGATACTCGCAAGCTAATGCTATGCTGGAAAGGACCGTACACTGTGGTACACCGGATGACCCCTGACAATTATTTGCTAAATGTTGATGGCAATAAGAGGAAATACCACATTAACCAGCTGAAGCTTTATTGTGAGGACCCGGAGGCCCACAGGGAACCTGCGATGGCACTCTCAGCAACTCTTATAGATGCCCTCAGCATTAACAGAACCTCCGAGGCTGCAGAAACACAGGTGCTCCATTATAGCCACCCCTTACTTCCTATATTGGAATACTCCACCCTCGCAATGGAGACAAACTTACGGGGGTGGAGTTTTTCTGAAGAAGCCCATCTGGCCGCAGCCACCACCCTCGCAATTGAAGACATAAGCTGAGGTTTTGATGATGGTAAGGATCCTGCCATTCCCACACACCGAAAGGAAAGTGTGAGTAATTGCATTATTTACTCCAAACTGCAACTGAGTCAACGGGAACAGCTGAACAAGGTATTAGAGGACTATGAGAACGTCTTCAACGACCTCCAAGGCATTACCGCTACCCTTGAGCATCATGTCAGATTAACTGACCCAGAGCCATTTCGGCATTTCTATGGCCTTCCCCACCAGCTGTCCGTACAGCTGAAGGAAGATCTTGACACTTGGGTCCGCCTCGGAATAGTTGAAAAGAGCATTTCGCCTTGGTGTTCGCCATTACTGGCAGTGTGTAAGTGAGATGTCAGTCACAGGTTTTGCCTTGACTGTCGTAAGCTTAACTCCCGTACCATCTTTGATGGAGAGCCCATTGCTGATGCCGAGCATATTTTCTCGTTGCTCTCCCGAGCCCGTTACCTGTCCAAGTTGGATCTGGCCAGTGGATTTTGGCTAGTTCCGCTAAGCGAGACTACCATGCCTCTAACAGCCTTTTCCACAAGATATGGTCTATACCAGTTCAGAGTCATGCCTTTTGGTATGGTAAATGCCCCTTGCTGCTTCAGCAGACTCATGAGGATATTACTACAGGATCTCGACAATGTTTCATGCTTTATAGATGACATCCTGGTGCATTCTTAGGATTGGTCATCGCACCTCGAGACTCTCCGCAGAGGTCTCACTCGTCTAAACCAGCATGGACTTCATTTAAAGCCTTCCAAATGTGAGATTGGTTTCACACTATTGCAGTATCTAGGCCACTTGGTCGGAGAAGGAGTTATGTCCCCTTTACATGACAGGGTACAAGCTATTAAGGATATGGAGAAACCTGCCACTGTCACTCAACTGAGATCATTTCTGGGTAGTGTCAGGTACTACCAACGGTTCATTCCACTCTTTAATAATATCGCTGTCCCTTTGCAGCAAATGACCTCCTCTAAGCAAGGTAAAACCTCTCCTGTTCAATGGACAAATGAAGCGGAGAGAGCATTTTTTAAGCTCCGAGAAGCATTGGCGGGTGAGCCAGTATTACAACTGGTAAACCCAGATTTTCCAATTATCTTGCGGACCGACACCTCAGACGAAGGCCAGGGTGCCGTGCTCTTGAAAGCCCGATCAGACAACTCAGCAGAAGTAGCCCCAGTGCGATATGCAAGCCGCAGGCTTTGCCCTGCAGAGTGAAATCACTCCACCATGGAGAAGGAAGCTCTAGCTGTATATTAGACCATAAAGAAATTTGAAGTTCATCTGTATGGCAAACATTTTACACTGAGAACCGCCACCTTTCTCTCCTATATTTTGAGACTGCAGACAAGCTAAATCCTCACCTGAAAAGGTGGGCACTTTACCTGAATCTTTTGAAATTTACTGCCCAACATGTTCATGTCAAGGACAATGACCTAGCTGATCTACTAAGTCGACGGTCGTTACCCTCAAATGAGGAAGCTGGTGCTGTTAGCCTCAATTTGACTAGTCGGTAAAGATTACTTCTCTGATGTGTTGTTTATTTTTTATGTTTATATTTTATGTCTTTAATACTGTACTGTACTTGTTTATTTTAGAGTTCAAACATTATTCCTAATGGAAGACGAAAAAGATGAAGAATATTTCTTTGATCGTAGTTTTATATATCCCTTTGTGGGACTCTGAAAGCCAGAACATGGCGGAAACTTTTTAGTTTTAAATCCAGTCGCCAATGTTAACGACGACTTGGTTAAAATTTTTCATTTGCGTATACTGTATTTTTTTTATATTATTTTATTGCCTTATTGCATGTGAAGCATTCTTAAACTTAAATATTGATATTCACTGATATCTAATTGTGATTTTAATTTTCTTGAAATTTGAATTTGATCACATTTCTTTTATGTTTTGCATGTCATTTAATGTTTTGTTTATAAGAATTGTTCACTTTTCCTAATAGTATGATATGTTCCAGTGGTGGATCCCATTCTTATTGTTCATTTGTTCTTTTCCATGAGAAGGATATCTCATCCCTCATAATAACACTGAAGTCACCATAACTTCCTCTTTTCCTTTTTTGCCTTCTGTAGTAGAATTTTGCTAAATCAATATTCTCTAGATAGGGCCTTTGTGACAAAGTGTTTTGCTCAAAGTCACCATAGGCTGTTAGATGCCTTATTAGTTATTTTAATAACTTAACTGTCATTTTTCTAACTAAAAATAATTCCCACTTCTTGACTTTTGCAGATTATGATTCTTTGCAATTTATATTTTAGCTTATAGCTAATTTTAAATATACCTTATTTAATATTCTTATACGTGTAGAATGCATAATCCCGATATAAAGGCTACCCCTATTTCTGTTTTCCTACCATTCCTCATTTCAGTGTGCCTATCAGATATGTTTTCTTTACAATTTTCTTATGATATAATAGCTCTTGCTAATAAATTATAAAAATTGTTCTTGCTGATAATTTTTTTATAACTTTGACCTTGCTGTTATGCCGTTAGCCTGTCTAGATATATTTCAGTAGCTTCTTTATTATTTGAATACTTAAATTCCGTTTCCTACAATGCAAAGAACGTTCCAGAGATAGTTTACCAGTAACCTGATATTCCATAATTTTCCATTATTATTCTCGTTTTATTTTATTTGCTTCCACTTGTTGTACCCAAAATACTGTCTCTCCCTTGCATCTCTGCTATAATTACCTGCCAGGGACCACCAGTAAAGTAGCCCTGGTATAAAATAAGAGCCAGTTACTGCTCTAGAAATATATCCTACAGATGATGTCACCAGGAATGACATTGAAGCGTCCTCATTTGGCAGCCAAACATCCCAGAGAAAGCATCTCGCCTCAGCAGTCAAGCTTATTTCAAACCTTATTTACATGGCATCTTCACAAGAATTCATCTGGCACAAACAAACAAACAAACAAACAAACTTTATTTCCATTTCAATACAATGGGTATTCGTCAGCCAGGGCAAGCCCCAACCCCCCACTGTGGTGACCAACCACAGCAGTACCTGCCAGTAAACAGCTTAAACTCTCGGTCTTGGACGGGAACCGATCTTTCGACCTCGTGAATGCGAAGCCAGCGCGTTATGGTAAAGCTCGTGGATCAAGCAAATTGGTTTTTCGAGAATTAGTTACAATCGTTACTGGTTAAATCCTACGAATTTTTTCTCAGATTCCATTCCCATACAAACGAACTTTTGTAGATTACCTAACTGGAATCTCACTTGCTAAAGTTAATTCCTTAACCTGGAAATTACAGCTGACATACATTGCTAAGAAGTTTCTTTCATTGAATGTGATAAAAGAAAATCTCATCTTCTGAAGATTGGCTATGAGCCCAAAAAAATCTGTCCCTTCTAACAAATTCTAATTTCATTTCACCCCTTTCTATCATCATAAATAAAGTGTTTTAAATCAAAAACTCGAGAATAAAGCTATTTGCTATATAAATTGCAAATAATTAAAAATTTAACTAAAATGTTTTATGCTATAAACTGCAAATACTTCAAAAGTTGGTTTTGCACCTTCTTTTCATTGCAAACAGTTTTTGATTATTAAAAGTGAATGAATTCTCTATTTATCTCGTAGATTCTTCCTTATCGTAAATAGAGTGTTTTACCATATTAATTGCAAATCATTAATAAGCATTGCAACTTTTGTGGTTACCCACAATTTAAGGAATACATACAGTACTGTATTTGTCTTGCTTATTTTTCATTTGTTGTGAATAAATTGTTTTACTTTAATACCAGCAAAGAATTAATGGTTTTGTATGCTCTTATTGTAGCATAAATATTTCTGGTTAGCTGTGACTAAGCAATATATTTTCATCCAGTAGAATAATATTGGAAACTCATTATATGTGTGCTCATGCTTTCAGTGTCCCATTATTAACAGTGTGTCATTTCTGTTTCTGCAATTGCAGTGTCCTCTATTCTACACTGCCTCTGTGACAGAGGTAATCGTCGAGTTTAAGCCAAAGTCCTGGCATATATCTGTAGTGCCGAGAAACGAAATCGTGCTCACCACCTCCGGGATTCGAGGCAGCATTTAATAAATTTTATTAAAAAAATTAACTAGATTCTTTTAATGTCTTTGCATTTTCAAAATAAAAAGAAAGTTGAATTCTGAGTTTCATTTAACCGAGTATTGGTATATGGGCAGGGTGCTCAAGTACAAATATCTGCCCTGTCTGTTTGTGAGCTCCTATCCAAGCTCAGTACTTTGAGTACCCTTATTAAAACAAAATCTTAACAACTCTCCATTCCCACACAGCTCATTCCAGGTACGCGGCTCAGTGTGAAGGTGAAGTTTATATTGATGCTTTTGATGGAAGCCAGATTAGATGTAGGGGTGCAAGTTTGTTAGAACTAGGTGTTAGTGGTAAATATTTGACAGTGAGAGCTCTGGTGTCTGATAATTAAATTGATGATGTTGATGGGGTGTTTGGTGTTAATGGGATTAATCAGCTGGGTTGTGTCACTGTTAATTGTGGAAGGGTATGTTTTGGTTGCATTGGGGTTGTATCAGTTAGTCAAGAGATTGACCTGAATGCTGTGAGAGATAGGGAGTGTGCAAAGATTGATAGAGAAGTCTTAGATTTCTATGCTATGTTTGATGGGCAGAAATGGACGGTCAGGTGGTTTTGGATGAATAACCATCTCATGAAACTAAACAATAAAAGAAGTTGTTATGATAAGAAGCTTGAGGGTAGGAAAAAAGAAGAGTTCAAAAAGAAAGTAGATAGATGGATTGCAGAAGGGATTCTCATGCCATGGAAGGAAGATGTTAACACAAGTATTCTTTCCTGATGGCTGTGGAGCAACCACAAAAAAGGTGAGGCCATTGCGTGATTTTCGTGGACTGAACAAAAAATGTTGAATGTCACACAGGTGATTGAAATTGGAGTGTGACGTTGTGTGATTGGCGTCATGCAGGTGAGGAAGTGTCAATCGTTGACTTACTTAATATCAGCCTACTTACAATAAGAGTTAACAAAGAATTGTGGCCATGCCAACTAGATAACTATAAGGGTCAAACGTTTTGTCTTATACAATTGGGGTTTGGGTTGTTCTCAGCACCATGTATTGTGTTGAAGATTTTAAAGAATGTTTTAAGTAGGGATGAAAAAATCAATAGTGTGCAAGCCCATATATTGATGACATCCTTGTGGATGAGGCAAAACTCTCTACTAATAAGGTGATAGGGCACCAAAAGAAATTTGCACTGATAACCAAGCCCCCTGAGTCACTAAATGGAGGAGCTGCTATAGGGCTACGACTGTCAAAAGTTGAAGGCAATTTAATGTTTCAAAGAGGTAATAAAGTACCTGATGTGCCCGATACACTTACAAGGAGGGAACTATTCTCTGTTTGCGGTACATTGGTGGGGCATTATCCCATAGAGGGATGGTTGCGCATCGCATGTAGCTTTATTAAGAGAAAAGCTGCGGGATCACATTCGGAGGATTTTGCTGGTTAACAGTCGATGTTGATGATTAAGGAAGTTATTGAGAGTGTGTTTGGGGAAGGATGTTGTTGTTATGGTCCTGTTTTACCTAAGGGGACTCAAGGTACTGTTCTCGGTTAAGAGCTCCCAAAAATACAGGACAAATATTACTCTCACACCCCAACACCACTACTCAGTTAAATGAAACTCAGAATCCAACTTTTTTTTTATTTTGGAAATGCAATGACACATTGAAAAATATTGGTGTAATTCTGAAAAACTGGAACAATTTCAAATATCTAAATTTATGGAATGCAGCCTCAAATCCCGGAGGTAGTGAGCACAATTTCAATTCCCGGCACACAGACGGATGCCAAGACTTTAGCCTCAATTCAAAGATCACCTCTGTCACACTTGCAGAGTAGAATAGAGGACACTGCTTTTGCAGAAATAGGAATGACACACAGTTAATAATGGGAAAACCAAAGGCATGAGCACACAAATAATGAGATTCCAATATTATTTTACTGGATGAAAATATATTTGTTAGTCACAGCTAACCATAAATATTTATGCTAACATAAGAGTATACAAAATCATTAATTATTTGCAGGCATTAGCTTAAAAAACTTATTCACAATAAACGAAGAATCAGCAAGACAAATACAGTATATATTCATTAAATTGTGGGTAACAGCAAGTGTATGCAGTGCCAATTGGGCAAAATTACATATTAATTACTTGCACTTTATACTGTAAAACACTGTATATTCGAAAAAGGAAGAATCTTTAATAAATGTATTCATTAAATTTTGGTTAGCAAGAAATGTTTGCATTGCCAAAAGGGCAAAAACCACCTTATGAATTATTTCTAATTTATAGTGTAAAGCATTTATTTACGAGTGTTGATGTAAAACACTTTATTTACGATGATAGAAAGGGGTGGGGTGAAATTAAAATTCGTTAGGAGAAGGGATAGAGTTTTACATGGTAATGAGCAATATTCTGAGAGCAAAATTTTACCTGGGCATCCGCAGTGAAAGATATTTTTTATAAATATATAGCAGCGGTAACTTCCAGGTCAAAGAATTAAATTTGGCATATGAGAATCCAGTTAGGTAATCTACAAAAGTTTGTTTATATATTAATGGAACTGAGAAAAATAACTTAGGACATGACCAGTAACGGATTTGACCGGTAACATATTTAACAAGTTTCTCGAATTCCCAATTTGCTTGACCAATAAGCCTCAACTTCAACTATCTCTCACCTTATTTGTGCCAGATGAATTCCTGTGAAGACTGCTCCCATGAAAGAAGTTTGGAGTAAGTGTGACTGCTGAGGCAAAATCTTGCCTCTGTGATGTTTGACCGCCAACTTAAAGTGATCAAGTGTCCCTCTTGGTGACATCATCATTTTGCCAGCCAATAGAGTTTATTCAGAGCAATAATTCGTCCCACAATTATTTTTTTTTACTATAGTGGTGGTCACTGGCAGGCAATTAGGGCAGACATGCAAGGGAAAGACATTATTTTAGGTGCAACAAGCAGAAGCAAACCAAAGAAGTGAGAAATATTTATGGGCAGAATAGATTACAGGTGGAAATCTGCTGAGCGCTCTTTGCGTTGCAGGAGATGGAATTTTAAATATTCAAATAGTAAAGCAACTACTGAAATGTGTCTAGATGCTAATGGCATATCAGCAGGGTCAAATTTATAACAAAATTATCAGCAGGAGCAATTTCTATAATATAAAAAAATTTATTATCAAGAGCAATTTTACAATTTAAAAAAATTGTCTAACCAACGTATCTAACAGACTAGCTTGGAATACGATATCGTGCATTAGAAAATAGCAGAAAACAGAGTAATAGGAGGGAGATTTTTATATTGGGATCATGCTTTCTACTTGTACAAAAATATCAAACAAGCTATATTTAAAATTAGCTATATACTGAAATATATATTGCAAATAATCATTATCTGGCAAATGCAATGAATGAGATAATTTTTTAGTAAGAAAAGTAAAGACATGTAAAAGTTAACTAAATAACTAATAAGGCATTTACTACAACCTCTGGGGACGTGGAGCAAAACACTCTGTCACAAGGGTCCTCTCTATAGAATATTATATTAACAAAATTCTACCACAGAAGGTGAAAAAGAACAGAGGAAGTTATGGTGATTTCAGTGTTTTTATGAGGGATGAAAGATCCTTTTAAGGGAAAAGAACAACTGGACAAAAAAAATGGGATCTACCTCTGGACCATATACTGTCAAAATAGTGAACAATTCTTATTAATAAAAAAAAGTTAAGTGACATCCAAAACATAAAAGGAATGTGATCAAACTCAAATTTCAAGAAAATTAAAAATCCCAAATAAATATCAGAGAAAATATCAATATTTAAGTTTAATAATACTTCACATGCAATAAAATAATAAAAAAAAAATACAATATAAATAGAAGGAAAATTTTTAACCTAGTCGTTCTTAACAGTGACGACTGTATTTAAAACAGCTTCAGCTATTCAACACTAGACTAAAAGTTTCTGCCATGTTCTGGCTTTCAGGGTCCCACAATAGCAAAATATAAAACTACAATCAAAAGAAATACTCTTTATCTTCTTCGTCTTCCACAAGTAATAACGTTAATACACATGAATACATTCCACAAGGATGTATAAACACGCCTTACTAATGGAATCTAAGTAAAACCCAATTTACAAGTACATGACCGAACTGAAATATGTATGTAAGCTAAAGTAAACAAGTACTGTGTTAAAGATATAAAATATTGACATAAAATAAACAACATATCAGAGAAGTAATCTTAATAGACTAAAAAGGCTGAGGCTAACAACACCAGCTTCCTCATTCGAGGGTAGCGACAGTCGACTTAGTAGGTCAGTGAGGTCATTGTCCTTTCCATCATCATGTTGGGCAGTGAATTTGAAAAGATTCAGGTAAAGTGCCCACCTATTCAGCCTAGAATTCAGCTTGTCTGCAGTTTGTAAGTATAGGAGAGGATGGTGGTCTGTTCTCAGTGTAAAATGTCGACCATACAGATGGACTACGAATTTCTTTATAGCCCAGTATGTGGCCAGAACTTCCTTCTCCATGGTGGAGTAATTATGCTCTGCAGAGCAAAGCCAGTTTGCATATTGCACTGGAGCTACTTCTGCTGGGTTGTCCGACCATGCTTTCAAAAGCAAGGCACCCAGGCCTTGGTCTGAGGCATTGATCTGCAAGATAAAAGGATAAGCTGGGTTTACCAGCTGTAATCCTGGCTCATTAGCCAATGCTTCTCAGAGCTTGAGAAATGCTCTCTCCACAATGTCTGTCCATGGGACAGGGGAGGTCTTACCTCGCTTTGAGGAGGTCATGTGTTGCAGATGGGCAATGATAGTATTAAAGTGCGGAATGAACCATTGCTAGTAACAGACACTATCCAGGAGTGATATCAGTTGGTTGTGACAATGGCATGTTTCTCCATATCCTTAATAGCTTGCACCTTGCCCTGGAAAGGGGACATAACTTTTTCTCCGACTAAACGGCCGAGATACTGATATTGTGTAAAACTAATCTCTCATTTGGAAGGCTTTAAATGAAGTCCATATTGGTTCAGTTGAGTGAGAACTCTGCAAAAAGTTGTGAGGTGCGATGACTAATCCTGAGAATGCACTAGGATGTCGTCTATAAAGCATGAAACATTGTCGAGGAACTGCAATACTGTCCTCATTAATCGACTGAAGCAGCCAGGGGCATTCACCATACCAAAAGGCATAACCCTGAACTGGAATAGACCGTATCTTGTAGAAAAGGCTGTTAGAGGCTTGGTAGTCTCGCTCAACAGGACTTGCCAAAATCCACTGGCCACATCCAATTTGGACAGGTAGCTGGCTCAAGAGAGTAACGAGAATATATGTTCAGCATCGGTAATGGGCTTTTCTCCATCAAAGATGGTCGGGAGGCAAGTTTACAACAGTTGAGGCAGAACCTATGACTGCCAATTCGCTTACGCACTGCCAGTAACGGCGAACACCAAGACAAAATGATCTTTTCAACTATTCTGAGGCGGACCCAAGTGTCAAGATATTCCTTCAGCTGTACAGACAGCTGGTGGGGAAGTCCATAGGAATGCCGAAATGGCTCTGGGTCAGTCAATCTGACATGATGCTCAAGGGTAGTGGTAGTGGCTGGGAGGTCGTTGAAGACATTCTTGTAGTCCTCTAATAGCACGTTCAGCTGTTCCCGTTGACTCGGTTGCAGTCTGGAGTTAATAATGCAATTACTCACACTTTCCTTTTGGTGTGTGGGAATGGCAGGATCCATACCATCATCAAAAGTTAAGGTTGTGTCTTCAATAGCAAAGGTGGTGGCTGTGGCCATCGGGGCTTCTCCAGAAAAACTCCACTCCTGTAAGTCTATCTCCACTGCATGGGAGGAGTCTTCCAATATAGGAGGTAAGGGGTGGCTATAATGGAGTCTTTTGTTGCTCAGCCTCATAGGTAATGTTGCTGCTGAGGGCAACTATAAGGGTTGCTGAGAGTGCCAGTGCAGGATCACTGTGGGCCTCCGGGTTTTCATGACATAGCTTCAGCTGGTTAATGTGGTATTTCCGGTTATTGCCATCAACATTTAACACGAAATTGTTGGAGGTCACACGGTGTACAGCATTGTACGGTCCTTTCTAGCGTAGCATTAGCTTGCAAGTATCTCTTGGAAGAGGAAACAGTGCCCGATCTCCAGATGCCAGGGCACGACGCCGGGCACGCTTGTCAAAGATGAGCTTGGCAGTCTGCTGGTGACCCTTAATGTCTAATTGTGCAGCTTTCCAAGCCTTTTTGAGATGGGACGAAAACTTCAAAATATACCCGTGGACGTCCCTATCGTCATCCTCAATGGTAGCCGAGTCCCAACATTCTGCCAAGAATTCCACTGCGCCTCTGACCTTATGACCATATATCACCTCGAAAGGCGAGTATCCAGTAGTCGTGGAGCATGTCTCTGAAGGAGAAAAGTGCAGCGGGGACATACTTGTCCCACTGCCTGGGTATATCTATCACAAACATCGCTTCAATGTCCAATTATAGCTTTCACAGGCTCCATTTAATTGGGCATGATAGACACTCGTACAAATGTTCTTCATTTCTAAGAGGTTACAGAAAGCTTCAAAGTGCCTACCTGTAAACTGACTTCCATTGTCATAAGTGCCCTGCTCACGGAAAACGACCCTGCAGCAGATTTCAAATAGGGCCTGAGCGATTCGTGATAGAACATAGTGGCACTGCATCTGGGTATCTTGTTGCCAGGTCGACATATACTAGAAGGAACTGTTTCCCTGTGGATGAAGCTGGCTTATTAGGATTGTGACAGAGTGTTTCGCTCAAAGTCACCAGAGGCTGTTAGATGCCTTATTAGTTAATTTAGTAACTTAACAGTCATTTTTCTAACTAAAAATAATTTCCACTCCTTGACTTTTGCAGAATATGATTATTTGCAATTTATGTTTTAGCTTATAGCTAATTTTAAATATACCATATTTAATATTCTTTTACTTGAAGAAAGCATAATCCCGATATAAAGACTGCCCCAAGCATGATCTCAATATAAAGGCTGCCCCCTATTTCTGTTTTCCTACCGTTCCCTCTTTTCAGCGAGCCTATCAGATATGCTTTCTTTACAATTTTCATATGATAAAAGAGTTCTTGCTAATACATTTTTTATATTATAAAAATTGTTCTTGCTGATAATTTTGTTATAAATTTGACCTTGCTGTTATATCATTAGCCTGTCTAGATACATTTCAGTAGCTTCTTTATTATATAAATAGTTAAGTTCCGTCTCCTACAACGCCTAGACCGTTCTAGAGAATGTTTACCAGTAACCTAATTTTCCATAATTATTCTCATTTTATTTTGTTTGCTTCCACTTGTTGCACCTAAAATACTGTCTCTCCCTTGCATCTCTGCTAAAATTGCCTGCCAGGGACCACCACTAAAGTAGCCCTGAAATGATATGAGAGCCAGTTACTGCTCTAGAAATATACCCTACAGATGACATCACCAGGAGGGACAATGAAGCATCCTCATTTGGAGGCTAAACATCCCAGAGGCAAGATCTCGCCTCAGCAGTCAAGCTTATTTCAAGCCTTATTTATGTGGCATCTTTACAGGAATTCATCTGGCACAAACATGGTGAGGGATAGTGTATGGTAAAGCTCTTGGGTCAAGCAAATTGGGATTTTGAGAATTAGTTACATTCTTTACTGGCCAAATCCTACGAAAATTTTCTCAGATTCCATTTCCATACAAACGAACTTTATTGTAGATTACCTAACTGGAATCTCACTTGCCAAAGTTAATTCCTTAACCTGGAAATTCCAGCTGATATACGTTGCTAAGAAGTTTCTTTTCATTGAATGTGATAAACGAAAATCTCATCCTCTGAAGATTGGTCATGAGCCCGTAAAAATCTATCACTTCTCCTAACAAATTCTAATTTCATTTCACCTCTTTCGAGCATCGTAAATAAAGTGCTTTACGTCAAAAACTCGTGAATAAAGCTATTTGCTATATAAATTGCAAGTAATTTATCATTTAAATAAAGTGTTTTATGCTATAAACTACATGTAATTAAAAGGTAATTGTACCCTGTTGGCTTTGCAAATATATCCTGTTAATCACAATTTAATGAATGCATACTGTATTTATCTTGCTGATTCTTCATATATTGGGGATAAAGTTTTTTGAGTTACAAGTTGCAAATACTTCAAAGGGTGGTTTTGCCCCTTATTCATTGCAAATAGTTCTTGATAACAAATAGTGAATGAATACTGTATTTATCTCGTAGATTCTTCCTTTATCATAAATAGAGTCTTTTACCATATAAATTGCAAATTATTAATAAGCATTGCAACTTTTGTGGTTGCCCACAATTTAAGGAATATATGCAGTACTGTATTTGTCTTGCTTATTCTTCATATATGCTGAATAAATTGTTTTCCTTTAATACCGGCAAAGAATTAATGGTTTTGTATGCTCTTATGGTAGCATAAATATTTCTGGTTAGCTGTGACTAAGCAATATATTTTCATCCAGTAGAATAATATTGGAAACTCATTATATGTGTGCTTGTGCTTTCAGTTTCCCATTATTAATGGTGTGTCGTTTCTGTTTCTGCAATTGCAGTGTCCTCTATTCATTTCTGCCTGTGTGACAGAGGTAATCTTCGAGTTGAGGCCGAAGTCTTGGCACCAATCTGTGGTGCCGGGAAACAAAATCGTGCTCACCACCTCTGGGATTCAAGGCAGCATTTCATAAATGTTTTCAGTAAAAAAATAGTTCAATTCTTTTAATGTCACTGCATTTCCAAAATTAAAAGAAAGTTGAATTCCGAGTTTCATTTAACCGAGAAGTGGTATGCGGGTGGGGTGTTCAAGTTTGTGAGTCCCCTTAGTAAAATAGAAATTTAACAACTCTCCATGCCCACAACAATACTTGCACCCAAACAGGCATACGAAGAGACAGACTGATTTTGATAAGTTTATTTTTATGTTGCTTTTTAACATTGCTCATGAAACCCGATTACCATTGGCTCGATTATTGAAATGAATGAATCTTAGGCTGTTCTTGGATGTTCACCCTTGAGGGTGAGCGGACCTTCCACTTGTGGCCCGCAGGTGGGGTGAGATTTTTTTGGAGTGTATGTGGTATTCGCTCTTGCGGGTGAATGGGTTTTCCTGTTGGTGAGGAGGTGGGGTGATATCTTGTTATTGTTGGTGATCGGACTTTCCTAATTGGCCCGCAGGTGAGATTGTGCAAAACTGTAAAGATAACGGAGAGCATAAGAATTCAGTTGTGAATTATTAGTTTACATCAAACAATTTAAATGAATTCCTGTTTTGGGGTGAGAGAGAGTTATTGCATGGTTATCTTGGTGGAGGGTATTGTCTGATAATATTTAGTAGACTTTTCATGTGGTTATTCGTTGCTAGTCTGATGATGGAGCTAGCAGCATGAAGGGCATTTGGGTCTTCACTAGATGATGCGGGGGCACCAGTTTTTTGTCGTATTAGAAAAAGAATCACATTCCAGGATGTAATGTAGCAGTGGATGTGGTGAGGCTACCAGGCAAAAGGTGCATTCCCTGATGATATCCTGCACTATTTGTCAGGTGCACTTGTACCCGAGTCTCAGACAGTACACATTGAGCTCAGTGCTTCGTAGAAGGCTCTTAGGCAGGGTGATACGCTGAAGATCAGTGGTGGCTTTGTACCACCAAGGTGGAGGGGGAGCCATTGTCTGTGCACAGGTTGTGTTTAGTTATTAAGGTGTTAAGGAGTGACTTGGTGGCTTTATTTTTTATCTGTTGCATTCCAGGAGACAGAGATATCTGGATATCTGCTCTGAGAGTGGCTTGTTTGGCGGCTTGATCGGCTTCCTCATTTCCCTTGATGCCAACGTGGCTGGGAATCCAGGCAAGAGTGATGGCTTTTCCAAGTCTGGTTGTCCTGTGGTAGTGGCTGAGGATGGTGGTGATGATGCGTACATTGTCTCTGAGGTATGGCTTCTTGATGCTTCACACAAAAATTTTATCACTAGAGACATTGCGGATCAGAATTTTTTTTTTATTTACAAAATTAATTATGTTAACTAATATTTTCTTGCATACCATGTGGTAAACAATATTTCTGGAAATCTGCATGGGATTATGTGGTAACAGAATTAAGAAATTTTGCATGACGAGAAGATGTGTTATTTAAAATTTCATTTATTTGTGTGATAAGATTGAGTTTTGAAGCATTCATGTTTTATATATCCGTTAAAGGTTGATACTTGTTAAGAATTGTTTATATTTCCTTAGGATTTTGTAATTGGGAGTAAGCATATTAAGTATTTTTCTTATAATTGAGTTTTATATTCAAGCATTGACTGCTCATAGATTGGAAGAAAAACTTTGGTGTTGTTTATTGAGCTTAGGCTAAGCCCTTCATGTTTCTGAGTTGTCACACAAAAATAAATATTCTCATTACTCATAGACATGTGTAATCTGGCTGCCTTGTAAGCCATTAGCTTATCTTTGGTGTATTTTGCATAGTATCTGTGCCCTTTTGGCAACACTCCAGAACTTTACTTACTACAGTTTATGTTCATATGCAGGCATGACCGCTATACTTTACTTGTTTGTATTCTCTGGCACTAGGTGCTAGTCGGTAAAATTTGTTGTTGCTCATTCCTTTCATTTGCACCATAACCGCAGGTACTGCCGCATATTGCTGTTAATCAGGCACGACTGACATCCTGTATTACCAGTGTTTCATGCACTGTTTTGTGACATTTTGCTGCTGTTGCACTTGATTGTATTTTGAGTCACTTTTATGGTGAGGTTTTGATATCACTTTTATGTTTAAGTTTGTACTGTGGTGTTGAATTTTTTCTCTCCTTGGTGTTGTGTGGTTCTTTCGTTATTTCTACCATTTTAGGTTTTTTTTTTTTTTTTTTTTGGCACTTCGTTATTGACTGTTTAGGACACCACCATGGCAACTGGGCAGTCACAGGAAACAAACATGGAAACCAGGCAGTCAAAGGAAACCATCAAAACATTCGATGAGGAGCGTTATCTGAACATGACAATTGCTAGGAGTAAGAAATCCGGTCATTCCCAAGGACAGAAGCTCTTCGAATGGGCTCATGACAAGATGGTTGAACGCCGAGCTGAGCTGGAGAAGAAAGCCAGTGACAAAGAACAGGCACAAGCACAACATGAACATGAACTTGAGCTTGCTCGCCTTTGAGTGGTCCTTTATCTGGAAATGGGGACAAGCCTCGTGAGAGGCCCCCTAATACAAAAATACGAAGACAAAGGTAAGCAACCGCTTGATACTTACATCCGCTCTTTCGAAAGTCTTGCTACAGCTAGCTGAGGCACAGAGGCTGAGAAGAGTCGTTGGCTGCTCGCCTCCATGCCACTCCGTCTGCTCGCCTTGGTCAATAAACTCGACCAAATGCAACTGAGGGACTATGAGAAAGTTAAAAGCACACTCCTGGCCTCGCAAAACCTTTCACCAGCTGAGTGTCATGCTAGGTATATTTCTGCTTTTCCATTGGAGGAGAACTGTTGTACCTTTGGCAAATGCAAGGCTTGCCTCTTTAATGATTGGTTGTGGGTTGCAAAGTGTCCTCGTGAGAAGTTGTATGCGTTCTTGATGTTTGATGCAATTGCCAATGACCTCCCTCCGGATGTTGTTGCATATGTAAGGACTCAGCTTAAGGATGAGATCAACAACGAGAAAAGCTTAGCCGCTGTGGATGAGTACCTCCAGCACAACCAGCCTGGAGTACGTCTCTGTGATGTTATGAGGGCAAGAAGGGCTGATTCCAAGGCTCGTCCTCAGAGTTTCATCTCCCCCGCAGCAGGCCATGATTCTCACCAGAAAGGAGATCACAGGAATGGGAAGCACAAGGGCCCCTCACAGAACACCCATCGTCTAGCTCATCTTCCTCACACTCCTAAGCTTTATTACGGCCGTGCACCCACACTCAAGAAGGATAACTCGGTAAGACCTAAGCCTCAGCAGTTCAGAGGCAAGAGCCATTACTCTGCTACACCTTCTGAGGGTTTTCAGCCAAACTCTAAGAGCCACCACGCTCCCTCACACAGTGGTGGCCCGCATAGCCATCCAACCATGCACTTTGCCCATGCTGTAGAAATAAGGCCAGAAAGGGCCACAGAGGATAACACCGAGGAACCTCCGTACAAACTTGTCAATGTGGAATTCACCGAACATGATGATCCTGAGATGATCCCAAAATGCCTAGGAACTATAAATGGTGTGGAAGCTGAGATAGCCCTCGACATGGGCCAATGGCATTTTTGTTGACGAGAGATTCGTCAGGGATGAAGATTTCACCGGCAAAGTCGTTTGTGCGCGGGTTGCTGAAGGAACACCCCAAATACGATGCTGCTGTGTCTTTGACGTGGATTGCAAATACTACAAGGGAAAAGCCCCAGCTGTGGCAATGATTGGGCTTACATACCCTGTCTTGCTGGGTCGTGTACTGAACCTAGCTCCTATCTTCCTGGCTGACCTCTACCATGAGGACATTTCTCATTATAACATCCCTCGGGTGAAGTCACATGAAGCCATTTCAGCAGCAACTCCTGGCCTCGATGCCAAGAATTTGGACGATTCTCCGACTGACTCCATTGAGTCTGCCGCAGTTAGTACACGTAATGTGAAACGCGGAGAGTTTCCCCCTCCTTTACCAGATGATGCACCTGTAGAACCACTGAAGTCCCGTCCAGAATTTGCCAACTTGCAGCAAGACTGCCCCAGCCTCAAACGCTGGATGGAACAGGCCACCTAGGGAAGAACCTTCCTGGTGAGAGGAGGAGGCCAGATCACTTACGCCCTTGAGGATGGAGTACTTCGTAGGCATGTGACTAAAGATGGACAAACCTTAAAACAGTTGGTGTTGCCTGCTTCGTTGTGCTGCCAGGGTATGTATGTGGCACACCACTTGCCTCTGAGTGGACACAGAGGCAAAGCAAAACCTCGGCACGTCCTTCAGAAGGCTTTTGCATGGCCAAATATGTACGCCGAGGTAGACAGATACATGGGCTCCTGCATTGTCTGTCAATCCACCTCTACAGCACCGATACCGAAAATTCCCATGGGGATAACTAAACTCTCAACGGAGCCATTTTCCGAGGTCGCTATTGACATATTAGGTCCTATTAATCCAGCTTTGACCACAGGGAAACAGTTCCTCCTGATATGCGTCAACCTGGCAAGAAGGTACCCAGATGCAGTGCCGCTATCTTCTATCACGACCGAAGCAGTCGCTTATGCCCTGTTTGAAATCTGCTCCAGTGTTGGATTTCCTGAACAGGTCACTTCTGACAATGGAAGTCAGTTTCAAGTAGGCAATTTGAGGCTTTCTGTAACCTCTTAAAAATGAAGCACATTCGTACGAGCGTCTATCATTCCCAATGAAATGGAGCATGTGAACGCTATAACAGGACATTGAAGCGATGTTTGTGCAAGCTAGTGATAGATATACAGTGGGACAAGTACGTCCCTGCTGCACTTTTCTCCTTCAGAGACACGCCCCACGACACTACTGGATACTGGCCTTTCGAGCTGATTTATGGTCATAGGGTCAGAGACCCAGTGGAATTATTGGCAGAATGTTGGGATTCGCCTACCATCGAAGATGACGATAGGGACATCCATGAATATATTTTGAAGTTTTCGTCCCATCTCAAAAGGCTTAGAAAACTGCTCAATTAGCCATTAAGGGTCACCAGCAGACTGCCAAGCTCCTCTTTGACAAGCGTGCCCGGCGTCGTGCTCTGACACCCAGAGAATGAGCTCTGTTACTTCTTCCAACAGATACTCGCAAGCTAATGCTACACTGGAAAGGACTGTATACTGTGGTACATCGGGTGACCCCTGACAATTATGTGCTAAATGTTGATGGCAATAAGAGGAAATACCACATTAACCAGCTGAAGCTGTATTGTCAGGACCCGGAGGCCCACAGGGATCCTGCACTGGCACTCTCAGTAACCCCTATAGATTCCCTCAGCATCAACAGAATCTTCGAGGCTGCAGCAGCACAAGTGCTCCATTATAGCCACCCCTTACCTCCTATTTTGGAATACTCCACCCTTGCAGTGGAGATAGACTTACGGGAGTGGAGTTTTTTGGAAGAAGCCCATTTGGGGGCAGTCACCGCCCTCTCAATTGAAGACATAAGCTTAGCTTTCGATGATGGTAAGGATCCTGCCATTCCCACACACCAAAAGGCAAGTGTGAGTAATTGCATTATTAACTCCAGACTGCAACCGAGTCAACGGGAACAGCTGAACAAGCTATTAGAGGACTACAAGAATGTCTTCAATGACCTCCCAGGCATTACCGCTACCCTTGAGCATCATGTCAGATTGACTGACCCAGAGCCATTTTGGCATTCCTATGGCCTTCCCCACCAGCTGTCTGTACAGCTGAAGGAAGATCTTGACACTTGGGTCCACCTCAGAATAGCTGAAAAGAGCATTTTGCCTTGGTGTTCGCCGTTACTGGCAGTGCGTAAGTAAGATGACAGTCACAGGTTTTGCCTTGACTGTCGTAAGCTTAACTACCGTACCATCATTGATGGAGAGCCCATTGCTGATGCCGAGCATATTTTCTCATTGCTCTCCCGAGCCCGTTACCTGTCCAAAGTGGATCTGGCCAGTGGATTTTGGCAAGTCCCACTGAGCAAGACTACCAAGCCTCTAACAGCCTTTTCCACAAGATATGGTATATACCAGTTCAGGGTTATGCCTTTTGGTTTTTTGAATGCCCCTTTCTGCTTCAGCAGACTCATGAGGATAGTACTACAGGACCACGACAATGTTTCATGCTTTATAGACGACTTCGTGGTGCATCCTTAGGATTGGTCATCGCACTTTGAGACTTTTTGCAGAGTTCTCACTCGTCTGAACCAGCATGGACTTCATTTAAAGCCTTCCAAATGCGAGATTGGTTTCACACAATTGCAGTATCTAGGCCACTTGGTCGGAGAAGGAGTTATTTCCCCTTTACAGGACAGAGTACAAGCTATTAAGGATATGGAGAAACCTGCTATATAAGAATTCTAAGGAGGTAATGGTGAAACAGCTTAGTGACAGGATAAAATCACTTGAATCCACAGTTTCCGACCTTACGACAAGCCTGGAGTTCAGCCAGAGAGAAATTAATGACCTCAAATTTACTATTAAAGTTCATGAGAAAGAAAAGAGTAACAACAAAGAAACAATCGATAATTTCTCTCGACATATAAATTTTGCAAATCAACAAATAACCACCTTAGAAGAATGCTTGAATTACCAAGAAGATTATTCCAGAAGAAACAACATCTGATTAAGCGGTGTAGAGGAGAGACGCTATGGGGAGACCTGGGTGCAAACAACAATGATGGTATCAGCCCTGATAGCTGATAAATTACAGGTAGAAGGCATGATGTTGGAGAGGGTTCACAGTGTGGGACCACTTCGTGATGACAAACCTCGCCCCATAGTGGCTCGTTTCTCCCGCTACTGTGACAGAGAGACGGTCATGCGAAATGCCAAAAAGTTGCAGAGCACCAAGTTCTACCTTAATGATGACCTGTGTGCTGCATCACAGGCAATAAAATCTGCACAGATGCCACAACTAAAAATGATTAGATCAAAAGGTAAAATAGCCTACTTTAGACATACTAAGCTCATCGTGGAGGAACGATACAACACCGAGAGTGTGGCTGGTGCTGTGGGTGGTGTGGTTGAGGAGATGACCAGGATCGGTGGTGCGGGGTTGGGGGCGCGGGAGTTGGGGGAAAGCGATATGTCATCACTCGCACCCCCTCCTGCCGTGTCTCCCGCCATGGGAGCTATAAAACGCTCGCACCCTAAACCAATAAATGCCGGAAGAACCCAGTAAGATTTGGAAGAAGTAAATGGTAAATTGTAAGTCTGTAAATGTAAAAGTAGTGTAATTTATTTCTTCACCATGGATGTAAATAGATACCTTCCATACCATTCCATTTGTGACGATGAACTTATAAGGCTAACAAACAACAACAAAGTACTTCACATTTTTTTACCTAATTGTGTTTACGGGAAAGAGCCCAAAGCTCGTATCTTCCCCTCTCCTGATCGCTTCCATTTTATACTTAGTGATACTTATCATACCTGTCCTTAAAACTATGGATTGAGATAGCATTAACTACCTCCTCGCTTAGCCAATTCCAATTATCAACTACTCTTACACTGAAAAAGTATTTCCTTACATCCTGCAAAGAAGTTTTCTTACCAAGCTTCAAACTATGACCTCTAGTTCTAGAGCCAGCCAAATCAAAATATCAATCCCTATCCACTCTATCATAACCATGAAGGAATTTAAAGACTGTCACCATATCCCCCCTCACTCTTCTAGCTTCGAGTGATGGTAAGTCTAATTTTCTCAGCCTCTCATCATAACTGAGACTGCGTATTTCTGGCACCAGTTTCGTGGCATGTCTTTGACCTTTTTCAAGCTTAGCTATGTGCTTTTTCAAGTGCGGATTCCAAAAGGGGGCTGCATATTCGAGTATTGGCCTCACATAGGTTACATAAACATTTCTGAACATTTCCTTGTCCATGTGCCTGAAGGCTACCCTTACATTTGATAAGAATGCATATGCTGCCCTTACTATGCCATTTATATGTATTTCTGGAGACAAATCTGCCAGTATGTTTACTCCTAGATCTCTCTCATTTTCTGTCTCTTGAAGTTGTACTCCAGCCACCGAGTAGTCAAGCTTGGGCCTTCTTGCACTTGTACCCATTCTCATTACCTTACATTTTGAAGTATTGAATTTCATTAGCCACTTTTCTGACCACTCATGCAGATTATTTAGATCCTCCTGAAGTTCTCTACCATTGTTCTCGTTTTTTACTTTCTTCACAATCTTTGCATCATCTGCAAACATATTCATGAATGAATTTACAGACTCTGGTAGGTCATTTACATATACAAGGAACAAAAGTGGCCCTAAAACTGAACCCTGTGGAACTCCACTACTAACTCTTCTCCATTCAGACGCTGAGTGTCTTACTCTAACCCTCTGTTCCCTTCCTTCTAAGTAAGTTTTTATCCATTCCAAAACATTTCCACCTATTCTAGCCATTGATTGCAGCTTCCTAATAAGTCTCCCATGTGGAACAGTGTCAAACGCTTTCTAGAAGTCTAGGAATATGCAATCTGCCCAGCCCTCTCTTTCCTGTAAGATTTGGCTTACCTCATCATAAAATTCTAATAAGTTTGTTACTGTTGATCTACCTTCTCTGAAGCCATGTTGCCTCACTGACAAAAAGTTGAAGGATTCCAAGTGAAGAGAGATATGTTTCCTTAGTAGTTTCTCCATAACTTTGCAAACTATGCTGGTCAAGGAAACTGGTCTATAGTTCAGAGCCGTATCCCTCCTTCCCTTTTTGAAGACAGGTATCACATTTGCTTGTTTCCAGCATCTTGGAATCTCCCCCGACTCCAGTGACTCCTTAAATATGATACTTAGTGCCACTGATATTGTGTTTGCGCATTTTTTAATTTATGTATCAATGAGCTTGATAAGATGATATTTAACCCACTTGATCTAGAAAATGAAATAGATTTGTTTTTGAATAATATGAGAAACGTGACCAACACTTTTTCAATTTATATATACTTAAATGAACTGTATTAAGATTTAAATAAATCTAATGCATTTTCAGCTTTGTGCATGAACATTAGAGGTCTTGCAAATAATCTTCAAATATTTGTTGATCAATGTGTAACAGAAAAAAATATATGTGATGTAATGGGTTTTTTCGGAGACTAGGCTAGATAATGATATTGAATCATTGTATAATATAACAGGGTATGATATGTTCACTCAGAACAGAGACAGGGAAGGTGGAGGTGTATGTATGTATCTAGCAAATAAGTATAGCTCGAGTGTTATAAAGGAGTGCAGTATGATGGAACGATTCATTGAATGTGTTAGTGTACAGGTACATAATGGTAAGGAAAATTGCTTCTTTGCATCTATATATAGACCACCGAAGGGGAACATGCCTGAATTCCCTGGAGCTTTACTGAAAGTATTTGATTTTGCAGCAAGAAAAAAGTACAAAACTATTTATTTATTCGGTGATTGGAACTTAGGTTTGTTTAAAATAAATGATCAAAGAGTAACTGATTTTATAAACATAATGTATTCACGTGGCTGCTTTCCACTAACTACTAAACCTACGAGAGTAATTGAAAATAGTGCATCTCTAATCGAGCATATCTGGACCACAAATCTTGAAGACAACATAAGTAATTACATAGTGTACACCGACATAGATCATTTCGCAGTATACTCCCAGTTTAACAAAGAAGAACATACATTTGATGCATATGTAGAAAAAAGACATTACTCTGATGATAACATAGCTAAGTTTACTAGAGATATATCACATGAAAAATGGCAACATATCATAGACCTAAATAACACAAATGAAGCTTTTAATAAATTTCACTGTACATTTAAAGATAAATTTCTAGACTGCTTTCCTCTAAGAAAATCGACTGTAAATAATAAAAACAACAGATGCCCACACATAACTGCAGGATTAAAAAATAGTATCAAAGAAAAACACCGATTAGAAAGGCTTGCATCAAAATGGCCTTTGTCTTTTGGAACCAGATATAAAGCTTACAGGAACAAATTAGTAACACTACTTCGAGCTGCAAAAAATGGATATTTTCAGGATAAGCTTAAGAAGGAACAAGGAAACAGCAAGTCCACCACCTGGAATACAATAAACAGCCTAATGGGACGAAAACAAATTAACCATTCAAAGGAAATCAAATTAAAAAATTATAATGACCACACTGCTAATATCTTTAATAATCATTTCTTAACTATAGCACAACCAACACAGGAACAACAAAATGTGCAACAAAACTCACACCGACAGTTTCTTAATAATCCACCAAACTTTTCATTTTACTTGTATCCTGTAACAAGGGAGGAAATCACTAAATATATAAAAACCTTAAAACCAAATACAGCATCGGGATATGATGAAATGCCATCAAGACTACTCCAGGTCACTGCCCATTACATTGGTTCCCCACTTACCCACACAATCAATCTGTTTTCAGCAAGGATGTTTTCCAGACAAACTAAAAAGTGCTAAAGTAATACATATATTTAAGTCAGGCACTGTAGATGATGAGAATAACTATAGACCTATATCAATCTTACCGTCCTTAAGTAAAGTGTTTGAAAAAGCGATTGTTCACAGACAAAGAATTCCTTGAAAAGTTCAACCTATTATCTGAATATCAATACGGATTCCGTAATAATAAGACCACTGAAAAAGCAATAATGAACTTTACAAGTGATGTTTATCAAAATTTGGAAAATAAAAACTTTGTTGCAGGGGTTTTCCTAGACTTGTCCAAAGCATTTGACTCATCAGACCATGATATACTAATAGAAAAACTAACTTGTGTGGGTATTAGGGGACCACCATTACAGTTATTTAAGAGCTACTTGAAAAATAGAAAACAAGCCATATATTGTAATGGGAAAGCATCTTTGTCACAAACTATTGAGAGGGGAGTACCACAGGGATCAATACTGGGCCCACTGTTATTTTTAGTTTATATAAATGATATTTCCAATGCCAGTAATAAATTCAAATATATTCTTTATGCAGATAACACCAACCTTCTCTTGCATGATAATAACCTTGAACACCTGCATTCTGTTTTAAATAGTGAACTAGAAAAAATTAACAATTGGGTCTCTGTTTATAAATTAAAGCTAAATGTTTCCAAAACTGACTATATCTTATTTCAAAATAGATCTGTAGTACACAATATTGGTCAAGTTAATATGAATGGGTATGAAGTTAAAAGAGTTGCTTGTAAGAAATTCTTGGGAGTAATTATTGATGAAAACTTATGTTGGAAATATCATATTCAATCTGTCTGCTCAAAACTGTCCAAGACGTGTGAGATTTTGTATAAAATTCGCCATAACCTAACAAATGAGGCCTTAAAAAGCATACACTATTCCCTGTGTTATCCTCATATTATATACTGTTTGTCCATCTGGGGTTGTACTTGGCCGTCAATTGTAAGGGATGTATTTGCAACTCAGAAAAGACTGATCAGAACTATTACATATAGTGGAAAATATGACTCAACTTCCTCTTTATTCAAGGAGCTAAACTTGCTTAAATTTAATTACTTGATACAATATTTCTGTCTTATTATTATACATAGTGATGTTAATGATAATTGAAAATTATTTAGATTTATTCAACACAACCATGGAATCAGAGGGAACAATATAAATTTGATATGTCCACAGCCGAGAACAACCTTGTACAAATTTTCTATACACTGTTTTGGGCCAAAATGTTGGAATGCATTACCAGAAGATTTAAAAACAATAACTGGCACAACTTTATTTAAAAAGAAACTCAAACAGCATTTATTTACTAGGCAATATCAAGCAGCTGTTGATTAATAATTAATACAGAATTGGTGCATCATTATGTCCAGGTTAAGGTCAGGCTATTTTTTTGTTTTATTACAGGATATGTATGAGCTTGCTATATTGGAGCTTATGTTAACTATTGCCATCATACTTTAAATTATGTGGAATGTATATTAAATTGCCTACCAAGGAGCTCTTGCTCAGCAGGCTAGTGTCTCTGAATATAATGTACATATCTATTCCTGTATTTATACTGAATATTTGGCAATAAAATCTATGACTATGACTATGACTATGACTCAATTGAGATCATTCCTGGGTAGTGTCGGCTACTACCAACGGTTCATTCCACACTTTAATACTATTGCTGCCCCTTTGCAGCAAATGACCTACTCAAAGCAAGGTAAAACCTCCCTTGTCCAATGGACAGACGAAGCGGAGAGAGCATTTTTCAAGCTCCAAGAAGCACTGGCCGGCGAGCAAGTATTACAACTGGTAAACCCTAATTTTCAATTTATCTTGCAGACCAATGGCCTGGGTACTGTGCTCTTGCAAGCCTGATTAGACAACTCAGCAGAAGTAGCTCCAGTGCGATATGCAAGCCGCAGGCTTCGCCTTGCAGAGCTAAAATACTCCACCGTGGAGAAGGAAGCTCTAGCTGTATGTTGGGCCATAAAGAAATTTGAAGTCCATCTGTATGGCCGACATTTTACACTGAGAACCGACCACCATCCTCTCCTATCTTTACAGACTGCAGAAAAGCTAAATCCTCGCCTGAAAAGGTGGGCACTTTACCTGAATTTTTTCAAATTCATTGCCCAACATGTTGATGGAAAGGACAATGACCTCGCTGATCTAGTAAGTCGAAGGTCGTTACCCTCAAATGAGGAAGCTGGTGTTGTTAGTCTCAATTTGACTAGTCGGTAAAGATTACTTCTCTGATGTGTTGTTTATTTTTTATGTTTATCTTTTATGTCTTTAATACTGTACTGTTCTTGTTTATTTTAGCATACAAACGTTATTCCTAATGGGAGACGAAGAAGATGGAGAATATTTCATTGATCGTAGTTTTATATTTCCCTTTGTGGGACTCTGAAAGCGAGAACATGGCAAAAACTTTTTAGTTTAGTGTTGAATAGCTAAAACTGTTTTAAATTCAGTCGCCAATGTTAATGACGACTTGGTTCAAATTTTACATTTGCGTATACTGTATTTTTTGTATATTGTTTTATTGCCTTATTGCATGTGAAGTATTCTTAAACTTAAATATTGATATTCACTGATAGCTAATTGTAATTTTAATTTTCTTGAAATTTGAATTTGATCACATTTCTTTTATGTTTTGCATGTCATTTAATGTTTTGTTTATAAGAATTGTTCACTTTTCCTAATAGTATGATATGTTCCAGTGGTGGATCCCATTCTTATTGTTCATTTGTTCTTTTCCATTAGAAGGATATCTCATCCCTCAGAATAACACTGAAGTCATCATAACTTCCTCTTTTCTTTTTTTGCCTTCTATAGTAGAATTTTGCTAATTCAGTATTCTCTAGAAAGGGCCTTTGTGACAGAGTGTTTCGCTCAAAATCACCAGAGGCTGTTAGATCATTATTAGTTAAATTAGTAACTTAACTGTCATTTTTCTAACTAAAAATAATTCCCACTCCTTGACTTTTGCAGATTATGCTTATTTGCAATTTATATTTTAGCTTATAGCTAACTTTGAATAAACCTTATTTAATATTCTTGTACATGTAGAAAGCATTATCCCAATATAAAGGCTGCCCCAAGCATGATCCCAATATAAAGGCTGCCCCCTATTTCTGCTTTCCTACAGTTCCCTCTCTTCAGTGAGCCTATCAGATACGTTTTCTTTACAATTTTCATATGATAAAAGAGCTCTCGCTAATCATTTTTTTATATTATAAAAATTGTTCTTGCTGATAATTTTGTTATAAATTTGACCTTGCTGTTATGTCATTAGCCTTTCTAGATACATTTCAGTAGCTTCTTTATTATTTAAATAACTAAGTTCCTAATTTTCCATAATTATTCTCGTTTTATTTTATTTGCTTCCACTTGTTGCACCTAAAATAATGTCTCTTCTTGCATCTCTGCTATAATTGCCTGCAAGGGACCACCACTAAAGTAGCCCAGAAATGATATCAGAGCCAGTTACTGCTCTAGAAATATATCCTACAGATGATGTCACTAGGAGGGGCATTGAAGTGTCCTCATTTGGTGGCCAAACATCCCAGAGGCAAGATCTCGCCTCAGCAGTCAAGCTTTTTTCGAACCTTATTTATGCGGCATCTTCACAGGAATTCATCTGGCACAAACAAGGTGAGGGATAGTGTATGGTAAAGCTCGTGGGTCAAGCAAATTGGGATTTCGAGAATTAGTTACATTTGTTATCCTACAAAATGTTCTCAGATTCCATTCCCATACAAACGAACTTTTGTAGATTACCTAACTGGAATCTCACTTGTCAAAGTTAATTCCTTAACCTGGAAATTATAGCTGATATACATTGCTTAGAAGTTTCTTTCACTGAATGTGATAAACGAATATCTCATCCTCTGAAGATTGGCTATGAGCCCGTAAAAATCTATCACTTCTAACAAATTCTAATTTCATTTCACCTCTTTCGATCATCGTAAATAAAGTGTTTTACATCAAAAACTCATGAATAATGTTATTTACTATATAAATTACAAGAAATCAATCATTTAACTAAAGTGTTTTATGCTATAAACTGCAAATAATTGAAAGGTAATTTTACCCTGTTGGCTTTGCAAATATATCCTGTTAACCACAATTTAATGAATGCATACAGTATTTATCTTGCTGATTCTTCATATGTTGGGGATAAAGTTTTTTGAGTTATAAGCTGCAAATACTTCAAAGGGTGGTTTTGCCCCTTATTCATTGCAAATAGTTCTTGATAACCAAAATTGAATGAATACTGTATTTATCTCGTAGATTCTTCCTTTATCGTAAATAGTGTTTTACCATATAAATTGCAATTCATTAATAAGCCTTGCAACTTTTGTGGTTGCCCACAATTTAAGGAATACATGCAGTACTGTATTTGTCTTGCTTATTCTTCATTTATTGTGAATAAATTGTTTTCCTTTAATACCGGCAAAGAATTAATGGTTTTGTATGCTCTTATGGTAGCACAAATATTTCTGGTTAGCTGTTACTAAGCAATATATTTTCATCCAGTAGAATAATATTGAAAACTCATTATATGTGTGCTCGTGCTTTCAGTTTCCCATTATTAACGGTGTGTCGTTTCTGATTCTGCAATTGCAGTGTCCTCTATTCAACTCTGCCTGTGTGACAGATGTAATCGTCGAGTTGAGGCCGAAGTCTTGGCATCTATCTGTGGTGCCGGGAAATGAAATCGTGCTCACCCACTTCCGGGATTTGAGGTAGCAATTCGTAAATTTTTTTAATAAAAAGAAATTACTTCAATTCTTTTAATGTCTTTGCATTTCAAAATTAAAAGAAAGTTGAATTCTGAGTTTCATTTAACCGAGTAGTGGTATGCGGGTGGTGTGTTTAAGTACAAATATCTGTCCTGTCTGTTTGTGAGCTCTTAACCGAGTTCAGTACTTTGAATCCCCTTACTAAAACAGAAACTTAACAACTCTCCATTCCCACAAGGACCTAATATTTCAATAGCGACCTTGGAAAATGGCTCCTTTAAGAGCTTAGTTATACCCATGCGGACTTTCGGTACCAGTGCCGTACAAGTGGATTGACAGACAGGGCAGGATCCCACTTATCTGTCTACCTTGGCGCATATGTTTGGCCATGCAAATGCCTCCGTATCCAATCAGAGGTAAATGGTGTACCACCTACATAGCCTGGTGATGAAACAAACCGATCACCACAAACTGTTTAAAGGTGTGGTCATCTATAGTCACATGCCTATGAAGGAGTCCATCTTCAAAGGGGTAATTGATCTGGCCTCCTCCTCTCGCCCGAAATGTTCTTCCCTTGGTGGTCTATTGCATCCAGTACTTGAGACTGAGTCAGTCCTGCTGCAGTGGCTCTAGAAGTGCATCATCTGGTAAAGGAGGGGGAAACTCTCCACGTTCCACATTATGGGTACTAACTGCGGCAGAGTCAATGGAGTTAGTCAGAGAACTGTCCAAATTCCTGAAGTCAGAGCCTATAGTTGCTGCAGAAATGGTTTGTTGTGACTTCGCCCGAGGGATGTTCTGCTGAAAAATGTCCTCATGGTAGAGTTGGCCTGGAAGATAGGAGCTAGGTTCAGTACATGACCCAGCAAGATATGATACATAAGCCCAATCAATGCCACAGCTGGGACTTTCCTCTTGTGGTATATGCAATCCAGATCAATGACACAGCAGGGTCATATCTGAGGTTCTCCAGCAACTCACACACGAACAACCTTGCCAGTGAAATCTTTATCCCTGATGAATCTTTCAGGTACAAGTATTCCTCTGGCCCCTATGTCGAGGGCTATCTCAGCTTCCACACCATTTATGGTTCCTAGGCATATTGGGATCATCTCGGGATCATCATGTTCGTAGTTTGTATGGTGATCCCTCGGTATTATCCTTTCTGGCCCTTTCTGGCTTTGTTTCTATGGCATGGAGTGAGTCGTCCTTCTTGAATGTGGGTGAATGGCTGTGATAAGGCTTTGGAGTGTGACAAGGATGAGCTGGACGACTGAAGTTCTGAGAAGGGCTCTTGTGCTTCCTGTCCAAGCAATCTCCTTTCCGTTGAGAATCATGGCCTTCTGCAAGGGAGATGACACTATGAGGACAAGCCTTGTGTTTGCCAAAGGCACTACCGTTTTTCTCCTTCAATATGAAAGCGGAGACATACCTAGCACGACATTCAGTTGGTGAAAGGTTCTGCGACGCAAGGAGTGTGCTTTTAACTTTCTCATAGTCCCTCAATTGCTTGTGGTCAAATTTATTGACCATGGCGAGCAGACAGGTTGGCATGGAGTCAAGCAGCCAACGACTCTTCTAAGCCTCTGTGCCTTCACTAGCGGTCGCAAGACTTTCGAAAAAGCGGATGTAAGTATCAAGCGGTTGCTTGCCATCGTCCTCATATGATCTGTATGGAAGGGCCTCTCTCGAGGCTGGTCCCCATTTCCGGGTGAAGGACCATTGTCTAGGGTTCCCGCTCGAAACCGAGTAAGCGCAAATCCATGTTCGCGTTTTGCTTGTGCCTGCGCCTGGTCGTAATGTGTTGTTCTTGTGCCTGCATCTAGTCGTAATCACGTTGTGCTTGCTCGCTTTCTTGTTTTGCTTGTGCCTGCTCCTGCTCACGTGCTTTCTTTTCCAGCTCACACAGCATTTAGCCATCTTGTTATTAGCCCACTCAAGGAGCGTCGGTCCTGGGGAATTGACGAATTTCTCACCCATCGCAATCATCTTGTCCAGGTAGCTCTCCTCATCGAATGTTTCAATGGTTTTCTGTGACTGCTCGGAAGTCATGGTGGTTTCTTGAACAGTCAATAATGAAGTACCAAAACAATCAACCACAAAAAAAAAATCTCTACAGTAGTAAAATAAGAATGAAGGAACAGAAAAAAAAATCAACACCACAGTTCAAACTTAAACGTAATGGTGACCACAAAACTTCAGTATACTGTTGCATTTTGCTGCAACAGCAGCAAAATGTTGCAAAGCAGTGCATGAAACACTGGTTATACAGGATGGCAGTTGTACTTGCTTAACAGCAAAATGCGGCAGTACCTGCGGTTATGGTGCAAATGAAAGGAATGATCAACAACGAATTTTATGGACAAGCACCCGTTGCAAGAGAATACAAACACATAAAGAATAGGGGTCGTTCCTGCGTATTAGCGCATATATGGCAGTTCCAACAAGTAAAATATCGAAAGTAAAATTCTGGAGTGCTGCCAAAAGGGCACAGATCCTCTGCATAATACATCAAAGATATGCTAACGGCTTTCAAGGCAGCCAAATTGCACATGTGTCTACTAATAATGAGAAAATTTATTTTTTAATGACAACTAAGACGCATGAAGAGCTTAGCGTAGGCTCAACAAACGTCACCAAAGTTTTTCTTCCAAATCTATGTGCAGCCAATGCTAGAATATAAAAACTCATTTATAAGCAAAATACTTAATATGCTTACTAACAATTCCTAAATCCCAAAGAAATATAAACAATTCTTAACAAATCTCACCCTTTAAAGGATAAATTAAACATTAATGCATTAAAACTCAATCTCATCATGCAAATAAATGAAATCTTAAATAATACGTGTTCTCATCATGCAAAAATTTCTTACTTCTGTTACCACAATACCAGGCAGATTTCCTGAAATTTTTTCTACCACACAGTAAACAAGGAAAATATCAGTTACTGTAATTAATTTTGAAAATTAAAAAAAAAAATCTGATATGCATCGTCTCTAGCGATAAAAATTTGTGCTATCCTAAGATTCATTCATTTCAATTATACGAGCTAATGGTAATCGGGTTTCATGTGCAATGTTTAAATGCAAAATAAGAATAAGTTTGTCAAAATCAGTCTCTCTGTTCGAGTCCTTGTTCGGGCGTCATATTTTCTATTGTGGGGAGTGTTTAGTTTCTATATTAAGGGGACTCAAAGTACTGAACTCGGTTTAGAGCTTACAAACAGACAGGACAGATATTACTGTACTTGAACACCCCACCTGGGCTACTACTACTCGGTTAAATGAAACTCAGAATTCAACTTTCTTTTAATTTTGGAAATGCAATGAAACATTAAAAAAAATTTAATTAATTTTTGGAAAGCTGGAGCAAATTTAAAATGTAAATTTATGGAATGCTGCCTCGAATCCCGGAGGTGGTGAACACGATTTCGATTCCTGGCACCACAGAGGGATGCCAAGACTTTGGCCTCAACTCGACGATCACCTCTGTCACACAGGCAGAGTAGAATAGAGAACACGCAATTGCAGAATCAAAAATGACACACAGTTGATAATTGGAAAACTGAAGGCACAAGCACACAAATAATGAGTTTCCAATATTATTCTACTGGATGAAAATCTATTGGTTAGTCACAACTAATCAGAAATATTTACAGTACCATAAGAACATATACAAAACTATTAATTATTTGCCGTCATTAGAGTAAAACAATTTATTCACAATAAATGAAGAAAAAGTGAGACAAATGCAGTATGTATTCCTTAAATCGTGGGCGACAACAAATTTTGCAATGCCAATTCGGCAAAATTACTTATTAATTATTTGCAATTTATATGGTAAAACCCTTTATTTACGATACAGGGAGAATCTACAATATATAAATACAGTATTCATTCAATTTTGGTTAGCAAGAAATATTTGCAATGCAAAATGGGCAAAACTACCTTTTGAAGTATTTGCAACTTTTAACTCAAAATTCTTTATCCCCAATATATGAAGAGTCAGCAAGATAAATACAGTAGGTATTCAATAAATTGTGGTTAACAAGAAACATTTACAAAGCCAACAGAATAAAATTACTTGTTACTTATTTGCGGTTTATAGCATAAAACACTTTAGATAAATGATTAATTATTTGCAATTTATATAGTAAATAACTTTATTTACGAGTGTTGATGTAAAACACTTTATTTACGATGATAGAAAGGGGTGAAATGATATTAGAATTTGTTAGGAAAAAGGGATAGACTTTTATGTGGTAATAAGCAATCTTCTGAGGATGAGATCTTAGTTTGGGACATTCACTGAAAGTAATTTCTTATCAATGTATATCGGCGGTAATTTAATGGTCAAGGAATTAAGTTTGACAAATGAGATTCCAGTTAGGTAATCTACAAGAGTTTGTTTTGTATGGGAATGGAATCTAAGAAAATTTTCGTAGGATTTGACCAGTAAACTATTTAACCAGTAATGAATTCAACCAGTTTCTCGAATTCCCAATTTGCTTGACCAACGAGCTTTACCATACACTATCTTTCACCTTGTTTGTGCCAGATGAATTCCTGTGAAGACACCACATAAATAAGGTGTGAAGTAAGCTTGACTGCTGAGGTGAGATCTTGCCTCTGGGATGTTTGCCCACCAAATGAGGACGATTCAATGTTCCTCCTGGTAACTCGTTCATATAATATTTGAGGGCTACTATAGTGGTGGCCCTTGGCAGGCAATTCTGGCAGAGATGCAAGGGAGAGACAGCATTTTAGGTGCAACAAGCAGAAGCAAATACGATAAAACTAGAAATATTATGGGCAAAAAAGGTTTCTGGCGAACAACCTCTAGAACGTTCTTTGCGTCACAGGAGACGGACTTTTAGCTATTCAAATAATAAAGAAGATACTAAAATGTATCTAGACAGGCTGATTGCATGTCAGCAGGGTCAAATTTATAGCAAAATTATCAGCAAGAGCAATTTTTTAAATATAAAAAATTTATCAACAAGAGCTATTTTATTATAAGAATATTGTGTAAAAAACGTATTTACAAGATACGTTATCACTACACAAGAGAAAAGCAGAGAACAAAGTAATGGGAAGGAGATTTTTATATTTGGATCATGCTATCTACACGTTCAAAAATATTAAATAAGATATATTTAAGATTAGCTATAAGCTGAAATATAAAGTGTAAATAATCATAATCTGCAAAAGGCAAGGAGTGAGAATTTTTTTAGTAAAAAACAAAAAAGACAGTGATATCTGTACTAATAAGATATTTATAAAGACCTCTGGTGCCTAAGAAGAAAACACTGTCACGCTGCTCATAAGTGAAAGATTTCAAGTTGAAAAAATAAAATTCGCTATTGAAAGTGAGTTCAAGGAATTTCTTGTTGCTCGCATAAATACTGGGTCAGAGATCATTATAATAATATTGTATATAACCCACAAAGGAACCATAATAGGTTTGAAGTTTATGAGGAAAGTCATATTGATAATATTGAAGTCATAAACTCAGTTGTTAAAATTGCATGTGAGAGAAAATGTAGAATTTTGATCATGGGAGATTTTAATCAAAGAGAGATAGATTGGATAAATCTTGCCCCACAAAGTGGGGAGAACTCATTTGGGGCAAGATTTCTAGACAGTGTACAAGGAAATTTCCTACACCAAGATGTACTGAAATCAACGAGCGCCAGGGGTGTGGATGAGCCATTAATGCTTGATATAGTATTCAGAGATAATGTGCTGGATATTGTAAAATTGAGTAAGAGCCACCAATTGGAAAGAGTAACCACTGTGTGTTGTTGATGGAGTATATCATCGATGATGACCTGACTGAATGTAGAGGCACTGAGGACATGAGGAGGAACTATCCAAAAGAAAATTACATCAGAAATAATGAGCTTTTTGCAGTTATTGACTGGAGAACCTTATTTAACAATAAAACTGTAGAAGATATGTACGACATCTTTTGTGAGTAACATAGGAAGATAGTAGATTGTTGCATACCTTCCACCAAAATACAAGTAGTTTATGCTAGAGAAAACTGGTTCAATAATGTGTGTAAGAGAACTGAGTAGTGAAGAGACAAATGCTGGTAAAGGTATAGGAGGAGAAAATGCATAAATGCCTGGCAGATTTATAAAAGAGCAAGAAATGATTACCTATGTAAAAGAAGAGAGGCAGAGAGAGACTATGATAGAGATATCACCAGGAAGGCTAAAGAAAATCCTAAACTTTTCCACAGTTTTATCAGAGGAAAATTGAAGGTCAAAGAACAGGTTTTAAAGCTAAAGAGGATGGATGGAAGCATCACTGAGATGGATAAAGAGATCTGCAAAGAATTGAACAAGAAGTTGCAGTCAGTATTTACAGCTGAAAATACCCCACCCCTTCAGATTGCAGAGATAGATCATCGGCCAGTATTAGAGAACATCATCTTTTCAGTCACAAAGGAATGCAAAGTGCTGATGGAATTAGATGCCCATACAGCTACTGGTCCTGATGATATATCCCCTTATGTACTTTAGAAATGCTCTAAATCTATATCGGCAGTGCTATGTAGCATATTTGTAAAGTCGCTGGAATCTGGGGAGATTCCAAGATGCTGGAAACAAGCGAACGTGGTACCTATCTTCAAAAAGGGAAAGAGGGATGCGGCTCTAAACTAATGACCTGTTTTCTAGACCAGCATAATTTGTAAAGTTATGGAAAAAACTACTAAGAAAACACATCTCTCTTCAATTGGAATCTCTCATCTTTTGTCAGTGAGATAGCATGTGTTCAGATAAGGTAGATCAGCAGTAACAAACTTATTAGACTTTTATGATGAGGTAAGCTGAATCTTACAGGAAAGATAGGGCTTACCGCTGTGCTTCGTCGAAGCTTCTTAGGCAGGGTGATTCGCTGAAGATCAGTGGTGGCTTTGTACCACCAGGTGGAGGGGGAGCCAATGTCTGTGCACAGGTTGTGTTTAGTTATTAAGGTGTTAAGGAGTGACTTGGTGGCTTTGTTTTTTATCTGTTGAATCCCAGGAGGCAGAGATATTTCGATTTCTGCTCTAAGAGTGGCTTGTTTGGCGGCTTGATCGGCTTCCTTACTTCCCTTATGCCGAAGCTTAAGAGCAGGAGCAGAACTTCAATAGACAAAGAATAAGAAAAATATAGGAGAAAACATACTGGCAGCTTTGTTTCCAGAAGTGCATGCATATAAATGCCATTATAGTATAGTACCCTTTAGCTTAAGGTACAAAACATAATATAACAGTAATACAAAGAATATAATAGTAGGTGTCCAAAATAGTAAATAGGAAAAATGCTTTCCGTTGCTTATCGGAGGTTGGGCAATTGTTTATATTACCCGTTCAATACTTTCTCAAGGGTAAGGTTTGGTTAGTGACTACCTACGGGATCCACATAGATGGAAGTATGAGTGAGATTAGGAAAATGAGGAATAGAGACTAGAGCGAGACACAGGCACTCTTAGGTCGTATGCCAGTGAACAACACGCTGGAGAGGGGCCCCTCATATTATGATGCTTACTCTTCTTCTTTTAAAATGTAGGATTTCATTTGGACATCGAGAGAAATAGTTTAGTAACAATTTTTATTTAGAATATACTACAGTAAGGGCAGCTTATGCTTTCTTAGCAATTTCTTAGCAATTTCCTTGTACATGTGCCTGAAGGTACATGGACAAGGAAATGTTCAGAAATATATATGTAACCTAAGTGAGGCCAAAGCTTGAATATGCAGCCTCCTTTTGAAATTTACACTCGAAAAAGCACATAGTTAAGCTGGAAAATGATCAAAGACATGCCATGAAATTGGCGCCAGGATTGTGCAATCTCAGTTATGAGCATGTGCCAGTGAAACCCTTAATATTTTTTGACACTTTTGTTGTGGGATAGTGTGACAGAGTGTTTCATTCAAAGTCACCAGAGGCTGTAGTAGATGCCTTATTACTTAATTTAGTATCTTGACCTGGAAATTTCTGCTGATATACATTGATAAGAAATTTCTTTCATTGAATGTGCCAAACAAAAATCTCATCCTCAGAAGATTGCTTCTAACCATGTAAAAATCAGTCACTTTTTCCAAACGAATTCTAATTTCATTTCACCCTTTTCTATCATCGTAAATAAAGTGTTTTACATCAAAACACGTAAATAAAGTGATTCACTATATAAATTGCAAATAATTAATCATTTAACTAAAGTGTTTTGTTATAAACTGCAAATAATTAAAGAGTAATTTTACCCTGTTGGCTTTGCCAATGTTTCTTGTTAACCACAATTTAATGAATACATACTGTATTTACCTTGCTGATTCTTCATATATTGGGGATAAAGTGCTTTGAGTTATAAGTTGCAAATACTTCGAAAGGTGGTTAGGCCCCTTTTGCATTGCAAATATTTCTTGCTAACCAAAAGTGAATGAATACTGTATTTATCTCGTAGATCCTCCCTTTATCGTAAATATAGTGTTTTACCATATAAAGTACAAATAATTAATAAGTAATTTTGCCCTAATGGCATTGCAAACTTTTATGGTTGCCCACAATGTAAAATAAATGTAACCATTGGCTTCATTTTATGCGTATGCTAAATAATGTATACATAAGTAGGAAGATAATTAGTTTGTTCTATAAATCCATTATTGAAGCTGTAAGCAACTTCTCATTAACCACATGGTATGGGAAATTTACATAAAAAGACAAGAAGAATATGCTTTTGATAATTGTTAAAAAGAGCCCGAAATTATGGGCAGTTCCTGAACCACTAGACACTCTGTATCAGGAAGGAGTAATAAAACAAGTAGAAAAGATCACGTAGGATCGAACCCATCCACTGCACAACTGTTACACTTTTTTAAGGTCTGGAAGAAGGCTAGCATTGCCTGCACAGTGTACAGATAGGTATAAAAAATTGTTCATTGCAAAGAGTATTTTACTTTTTAACGATTTAAAAGTGGTACACATGAGATAAGTCATTACATCACTGTGATGGATCGCTTTTTAAGGTGATGGAAGTGTTTGTATATCTTAATGTAGCAATATGGGTGTATGTATAATGTGATTACCTAATTGTGTTTACGGGAAAGAGCCCAAAGCTCGTATCTTCCCGTCTCCTGATCGGTTCCATTTTAGACTTAGTGATACTTATCCTACCTGTCCTTAAAACTATGGATTGAGATAGCATTAACTACCTCCTCGCTTAGCGAATTCCAATTATCAACTACTCTTACACTGAAAAAGTATTTCCTTACATCCTGCAAAGAAGTTTTCTTACGAAGCTTCAAACTATGACCTCTAGTTCTAGAGCCAGCCATATCGAAATATCGATCCCTATCCACTCTATCATAACCATGAAGGAATTTAAAGACTGTCACCATATCCCCCCTTACTCTTCTAGCTTCGAGTGATGGTAAGTCTAATTCCCTCAGCCTCTCATCATAACTGAGATTGCGTATTTCTGGCACCAGTTTCGTGGTATGTCTTTGAACTTTTTCAAGCTTAGCTATGTGCTTTTTCAAGTGCGGATTCCAAAAGGGGGCTGCATATTCGAGTTTTGGCCTCACATAGGTTACATAAATATTTCTGAACATTTCCTTGTCCATGTGCCTGAAGGCTACCCTTACATTTGATAAGAATGCATATGCTGCCCTTACTATGCCATTTATATGTATTTCTGGAGACAAATCTGCCAGTATGTTTACTCCTAGGTCTCTCTCATTTTCTGTCTCTTGAAGTTGTACTCCAGCAACCGAGTAGTCAAGCTTGGGCCTTCTTGCACTTGTACCCATTCTCATTACCTTACATTTTGAGGTATTGAATTTCATTAGCCACTTTTCTGACCACTCATGCAGATTATTTAGATCCTCCTGAAGTTCTCTACCATTGTTCTCGTTTTTTACTTTCTTCACAATCTTTGCATCATCTGCAAACATATTCATGAATGAATTTACAGACTCTGGTAGGTCATTTACATATACAAGGAACAAAAGTGGCCCTAAAACTGAACCCTGTGGAACTCCACTACTAACTCTTCTCCATTCAGACACTGAGTGTCTTACTCTTACCCTCTGTTCCCTTCCTTCTAAGCAAGTTTTTATTCATTCCAAAACAGTTCCACCTATTCTAGCCATTGAGTGCAGCTTCCTAATAAGTCTCCCATGTGGAACAGTGTCAAACGCTTTCTGGAAGTCTAGGAATATGCAATCTGACCACCCCTCTCTTTCCTGTAAGATTTGGCTTACCTCATCATAAAATTCTAATAAGTTTGTTACTGTTGATCTACCTACTCTGAAGCCATGTTGCCTCACTGACAAAAAGTTGAAGGATTCCAAGTGAAGAGAGATATGTTTCCTTAGTAGTTTCTCCATAACTTTGCAAACTATGCTGGTCAAGGAAACTGGTCTATAGTTCAGAGCCGTATCCCTCCTTCCCTTTTTGAAGATAGGTATCACATTTGCTTGTTTCCAGCATCTTGGAATCTCCCCCGACTCCAGTGACTCCTTCAATATGATACTTAGTGCCACTGATATTGTGTTTGCGCATTTTTTAAGCACATGGGGGGATATGTCATCAGGACCTGTAGCTTTATGAACGTCTAAATCCATCAGCGCTTTGCATACCTCTGTGGCTGTAAGGTTGATGTTCTCTAATACCGGCCCTTGAGCTTCTATCACTGCAATCTGAGGGGGTGGGGTATTTTCTACTGTAAATACTGACTGAAACTCCTTGTTCAATTCTTTGCAGATCTCTTCATCCGTCTCGGTGATGCTTCCATCCGCTCTCTTTAGCCTTAAAACCTATTCTTTTACCTTCACTTTTCCTCTGATAAAGCTGTGGAAAAGCTTGGGATTTTCTTTAGCCTTCCTGGTGATGTCCCTCTCATAATCTCTCTCTGCCTCTCTCCTTTTACTTAGGTAGTCATTTCTTGCTCTTTTGTAGGTTTGCCAGGCATTTGTGTTTTTTCTCCTCCTATACCTTTTCCAGCATTTGTCTCTCCACTCCTTAGCTCTTTTACACCCATTATCGAACCATTTCTCTCTGGCATGAATTACACCTACTTTGGTGGCAGGTATGCAGCAATCTACTATCTTCCCATATTTCTCACAAAAGATGTCATACATTTCTTGTACAGATTTGTTGTAAAATAAGGTTCTCCAGTCAATAACTGCAAAAAGCTCATTCATTTTGATGTAATCTCCTTTCGGATAGTTCCTCCTCATGTCCTCAGTGCTTCTACTCTCAGGAAGAATATCTTCAATGATATACTCCATCAACAACACACAGTGGTCACTCTTTCCAATTGGTGGTTCATACTCAATATTTTCAATATCCAACACATTATCTGTGAACACTAGATCAAGTAGTGATGGCTCATCCCCACCCCTGGCCTTTGTTGGTTCCATTACATGTTGGTGTAGGAAATTCCCTTGTACGCAATCTAGGAATCTTGCCCCAAAGGAGTCCTCACCACTGTGTGGGTCAAGATTTATCCAATCTATCTCTTTATGATTAAAGTCTCCCATAATCAAAATCCTACATTTTATCTCCCGTGCCATGTTAACAACTGAGTTTATGACTTCAATAGTACCTATATGACTTTCCTCATAAATTTCAAGCCTATTTTGGTTCCTTGGTGGGTTGTATACAACAGTTATTATAATGCTCTCTGACCCAGTATTTATGCGAGCAACAAGAAATTCCCTGAACTCACTTTCTATAGCCAAGTTTATTTCTTCAACTTGAATCCTCTCACTTATGAGCAGTGCTATCCCTCCACCAGTCCTCTCAGATCTTTCAACCCTTAGTATTCTGAAGCCCTTAGGAAAAACTGTGACACTGTTTATGTCCTCACTCAACTTAGTCTCTGTAATTGCTACTATATCTGCCTTACTGTTGTGAATCCTATCTTTTAATTCTACTGCCTTACCAGCTAATCCATCAGCATTTGTGTATAACAATCTTAATGAGGCCCCATCCCCTGATCTTCTGTCATTATCTTCTTTATCTCCCCTTTGTCTGGAAGTACTCTGTAACGAAAATTTTTCTTCTCTTCTTCATTTCTTTCATCATTTAACCTTCTTGCCTCTTGCAACAAGTTTTTGATCTTTCCCATCTCTTCCTGTGTTCTGTATCGTCTAATGAACACTTCTTTGCATTCTTGAAGGTCTTCTAGACTTTTTTTTCTCAACAATATTTCCCTACATGTTTCCCCTCTCTCAAAGGTTACTTTTGTTGGTCTCGGCTTTCCTTCCCTCGAATATTTACCTAGTTGGTGTATGTTTACAATATCCTCAGGACCACATACTACTCCAAGCTTTCTTATCAGGTCTACAACCCTAGCTTTATTTTCTTCAAGTCTCCCCTGCCATGTTGGCTCCTGGGATTCACTTATGCCTGAGATTACCACTGTCTTCTCCTTATCAAGTGCCTGTCTGATGAGTGGGTTTGCCCTTTCCATCACAACGTCTTTCATTTTTTCGATTACTGTCTCTTTATAGTCAACTGTTTGTATGTTTTCCAGTGCCACCACCTTTACAGCCTCTTTTACTGCCACATTCCCCTTTAGTGCATCAGCAAAGGAAGTTTTCATGGCATCATTTTCCATATTCAGCTCCTGGAACTCTTTTCTGAACTGTTCAATGTTTTCCTTAATCTGGACATTCCAAGCAGCAATCTCGTCTCTCTCAGAAGAGAGCAGTGAACTAACATCTAATTCCTTTAGGTTGTCATTCAGCTGTTTGTTTTTATCTTCTTGTTTAGAAATTCTAGATTCTAGTTGACTCTTTTCCCCTTCCAGCTTCTTTATTCTTTTTTCTAGTTCCTTTCTCTCCTGCCCTTGTGCTCTATTTGCTTCCTCCAAAGATCTTATTTGTTCTCTGATTGTTTCATTCTCTTTCATTTCTCCATCCATATTCCGAATTTTATCATCAAGGCTTATAACCATTTCCTCTAACTTCTTGATTCTCTGTTTAAGTCCCCTGATGGCTACCCCTTCTCCCAACCCATGGGTGGGAGAGGTTTGGTGTGTGTGTGGGTGTGCATGTTCGTATGTGTGATTACCTAATTGTGATTAACTAATTTTATTTACGGGAAAGAGCCCAAAGCTCGTATCTAACCGTCTCCTGATCGCTTCCATTTTGTACTTAGTGATACTTATCATACCTGTCCTTAAAACTATTGACTGAGATAGCATTAACTACCTCCTCGCTTAGCGAATTCCAAGTATCAAGTACTCTTACATTGAAAAAGTATTTCCTTACATCCTGCAATGAAGTTTTCTTACCAAGCTGCAAACTATGACCTCTAGTTCTAAAGCCTGCCATATCAAAATATCGATCCCTATCCACTCTATCATAACCATGAAGGAATATTAAAGACTGTCACCATATCCCCCCTCAATCTTCTAGCTTTGAGTGATGGTAAGTCTAATTCCCTTATCCTCTCATCATAAATGAGATTGTGTATTTCTGGCACCAGTTTCGTGGCATGTCTTTGAACTTTTTCAAGCTTAGCTATGTGCTTTTTCAAGTGCGGATTCCAAAAGGGGGCTGCATATTCGAGTTTTGGCCTCACATAGGTTACATAAATATTTCTGAACATTTCCTTGTCCATGTGCCTGAAGGCTACCCTAACATTTGATAAGAATGCATATGCTGCCCTTACTATGCCATTTATATTTATTTCTGGAGACAAATCTGCCAGTATGTTTACTCCTACATCTCTTTCATTTTCAGTCTCTTGAAGTTGTACTCCAGCAACCGGGTAGTCAAGCTTGGGCCTTCTTGCACTTGTACCCATTCTCATTACCTTACATTTTGAAGTATTGAATTTCATTAGCCACTTTTCTGACCACTCATGCAGACTATTTAGATCTTCCTGAAGTTCTCTACCATTGTTCTCGTTTCCTACTTTCATCACAATCTTTGCATCATCTGCAAACATATTCATGAATGAATTTACAGACTCTGGTAGGTCATTTACATATACAAGGAAAGTGGCCCTAAAACTGAACCCTGTGGATCTCCACTACTAACTCTTCTCCATTCAGACACTGAGTGTCTTACTCTAACCCTCTGTTCCCTTCCTTCTAAGTAAGTTTTTATCCATTCCAAAACATTTCCATCTATTCTAGCCATTGCTTGCAGCTTCCTAATAAGTCTCCCATGTGGAACAGTGTCAAACGCTTTCTGGAAGTCTAGGAATATGCAATCTGCCCAGCCCTCTCTTTCCTGTAAGATTCGGCTTACCTCATCATAAAATTCTAATAAGTTTGTGACTGTTGATCTACCTTCTCTGAAGCCATGTTGCCTCACTGACATAAAGTTGAAGGATTCCAAGTGAAGAGAGATATGTTTCCTTAGTAGTTTCTCCATAACTTTGCAAACTATGCTGGTCAAGGAAACTGGTCTATAGTTCAGAGCCGAATCCCTCCTTCCCTTTTTGAAGATAGGTATCACATTTGCTTGTTTCCAGCATCTTGGAATCTCCCTTGACTGCAGTGCCTTTTTAAATATGATACCCAGTGAGACTGATATTGTGTTTGCGCATTTTTTAAGTACATGAGGGGATATGTCATCAGGACCTGTAGCTTTATGAACATCTAAATCCATCAGCGCTTTGCATACCTCTGTGGCTGTAAGGTTGATGTTCTCTAATACCGGCCCTTGAGCTTTTATCTCTGCAATCTGAGGGGGTGGGGTATTTTCTACTGTAAATACTGACTGAAACTCCTCATTCAATATTTTGCAGATCTATTTATCCGTCTCAGTGATGCTTCCATCGGCTCTCTTTAGCCTTAGAACCTGTTCTTTTACCTTCAGTTTTCCTCTGATAAAGCTGTGGAAAAGCTTGGGATTTTCTTTAGCCTTCCTGGTGATATCCCTCTCATAGACTCTTTCTACCTCTCTTTTTTTACTTAGGTAGTCATTTCTTGCTCTTTTGTAGGTATGCAAGGCATTTATGTTTTTTCTCCTCCTATATCTTTTCCAGCATTTGTCTCTCCACTCCTTAGCTCTTTTACACTCATTATCGAACCATTTCTCTCTGGCTTGAATTACACCTACTTTGGTGACAGGTATGCAGCAATCTACTTTCTTCCCATATTTCTCACAAAAGATGTCATACATTTCTTGTACAGATCTGTTGTAAAATAAGGTTCTCCAGTCAATAACTGCAAAAAGCTAATTCATTTTGATGTAATCTCCTTTCCGATAGTTTCTCCTCATGTCCTCAGTGCCTCTACTCTCAGGCAGAATATCTTCAATGATATACTCCATCAACATCACACAGTCGTCACTCTTTCCAATTGGTGGTTCATACTCAAATTTTTCAATATCCAACACATTATCTGTGAATACTAGATCAAGTAGTGATGGCTCATCCCCACCCCTGGCCCTCGTTGGTTCCATTACATGTTGGTGTAGGAAATTATCTTGTATGCAATCTAGGAATCTTGCCCCGAATGAGTCCTCACCACTGTGTGGGTCAAGATCCAATCTATCTCTTTATGATTAAAATCTTCCATAATCAAAATCCTACATTTTCTCTCCCGTGCCATGTTAACAACTGAGTTTATGACTTCAATAGTACCTATATGACTTTCCTCATAAACTTCAAGCCTATTTTGGTTCCTTGGTGGATTATATACAACAGTTATTATAATGCTCTCTCACCCAGTATTTATGCGAGCAACAAGAAATTCCTTGAACTCACTTTCTATAGCCAAGTTTATTTCTTCAACTTGAATCCTTTCACTTATGAGCAGTGCTATCCCTCCACCAGTCCTCTCAGATCTTTCAACCCTTAATATTCTGAAGCCCTTAGGAAAAACTGTGACACTGTTTATGTCCTCACTCAACTTATGAGTAATTGCTACTATATCTGTCTTACTGTTGTGAATCCTATCTTTTAATTCTACTGCCTTACCAGCTAGTCCATCAGCATTTGTGTATAACAATCTTAATGAGGCCCCATCTCATGATCTTCTGTCATTATCTTCTTTATCTCCCCTTTGTCTGGAAGAACTCTGAAATGAAAATTTTTCTTCTCTTCTTTATTTCTTTCCTCATTTAACCTTCTTGCTTCTTGCAACAAGTTTTTGATCTTTCCCATCTCTTCCTGTGTTCTGTATCGTCTAATGAACACTTCTTTGAATTCTTGAAGGTCTTTTAGACTTTTTTTCTCAACAATATTTCCCTATATGTTTCCCCTCACTCAAAGGTTACTTTTGTTGGTCTCTGCTTTCCTTCCCTCGAATATTTGCCTAGTTGGTGAATGTTTACAATATCCTCAGGACCACAAACTACTCCAAGCTTTCTTATCAGGTCTACAACCCTAGCTTTATTTTCTTCAAGTCTCCCCTGCCTTGTTGGCTCCTGGGATTCTCTTATGCCTGAGATTACCACTGTCTTCTCTTTATATCACGTGCGTGTTTGATCAGTGGATTTGCCCTTTCCATCACAACGTCTTTCATTTTTTCGATTACTGTCTCTTTATAGTCAACTGTTTTTATGTTTTCCAGTGTATTGGTGTGTGTGTAATTATGTAGGTATGTGGATATGTATATGTAAATGTGTGATTACCTAATTGTGATTACCTAATTGTGTTTACGGGAAAGAGCACAAAGCTCGTATCTTCCCATCTCCTGATCGCTTCCATTTTCTACTTAGTGATACTTATCATACCGTTCCTTAAAACTGTTGATTGAGATAGCATTAACTACCTCCTCGCTTAGCGAATTCCAATTATCAACTACTCTTACATTGAAAAAGTATTTCCTTCCATCCTGCAAAGAAGTTTTCTTACCAAGCTTCAAACTATGACCTCTAGTTCTAGAGCCTGCCATATCAAAATATCGTTCCCTATCCACTCTATCATAACCATGAAGGAATTTAAAGATTGTCACCATATCCTCCCTCAATCTTTTAGCTTCAAGTGATGGTAAGTCTAATTCCCTTAGCCTCTCATCATAACTGAGATTACGTATTTCTGGCACCAGTTTCGTAGCATGTCTTTGAACTTTTTCAAGTGCAGATTCCAAAAGGGGGCTGCATATTCGAGTTTTGGCCTCACATAGGTTACATAAATATTTCTGAACATTTCCTTGTCCATGTGCCTGAAGGCTACCTTTACATTTGATAAGAATGCATATGCTGCCCTTACTATGCCATTAATATGTATTTCTGGAAACAATTCTGCCAGTATGTTTACTCCTAGTTCTCTCTCATTTTCTGTCTCTTGAAATTGTACTCCAGCCACTGAGTAGTCAAGCTTGGGCCTTCTTGCACTTGTACCCATTCTCATGTATGTGAATGTACATGTATATAGCCTATATGTTTGTGTGGGCCATGTTTTTATGCCATCTTCTTCTATCCTTATATTGCTTGTAGTAGTGAGCTCCGTGCCACAAAGAATTCCATTTTGCATACTTATTGTACTGCAATTTGACAATAAAGTTATCTATCTATATATATATATATATATATATATAATATATATATATATATATATATATATATATATATATATATATATATATATATATATATATATATATATATATATATATTCAAGGCATGCATACTATATTTGTCTCGCTTATTCTTCATTTATTGCAAATAAATTGTTTTCCTCTAATGCCGGCAAATAATTAATGGTTTTGTATGCTCTTAGGTAGCATAAATATATCTGGTTAGCTGTGAGTAACAAATATATTTTCATTCAGTAGAATAATATTGGAAACGCATTATGTGTGTGCTCGTGCCTTCAATTTTTCCATCTTTAATGGTGTGTCATTTCTGTTTCTGCAATTGCAGTGTCCTCTATTCTACTCTGCCTGTGTGATAGAGGTGATCGTCGAGTTGAGGCCAAAGTCTTAGCATCCGTCTGTGGTGCCAGGAATCGAAATCGTGCTCACCATCTCCGGGATTCGAGGAAGCATTCCATAAATTTGAATTTTAAATTTGTTTCAGCTTTACAAAAATTGATTAAATTTTTTTTAATGTGTCATTGTATTTCCAATATTAATAGAAAGTTGAATACTGAGTTTCATTTATCCGAGTAGTGATAGTATGGGTTAATTTTAAAAAAATTAATAAATGTCCGGTCTGTTTGTGAGCTCTTGGCCGAATTCTGTACTTTGAGTCCCCTTAGTAAATAAAAAACATAATAACAACCTCCCCACAGACGCCAAATAAAAATAAGTTTCAAGCAAGCTTGACTGCTAAGGCAAAGTCTTGCTTCTAAGATGTTTGGCCACCAATTGAGAGTGATTAAGCATCCTTCTTGGTGATGTCATCATTTGGCCCCCCTGTAGGATGTATATTCAGAGTAGTAACTTATCATATAATATTCGAGGACTACTGTAGTGGTGGTCCCTGGCCGACATTTATGACAGAGATGCAAGGTAGAGACAGTATTTCAGGTGCAACAAGTGGAAGCAAACAAAATAAGCGAGAAATTTTATGGGCAAAATTGGTTACTGGCAGAACGTTCTTTGCATTGCAAGAGACGAAATTTTAAATATTCAAATAATAAAGAGGCTACTGAAATATATCTAGACAAGCTAATGACATATCAGCAGGGTCAAATTTATAACAAAAATTTATCAGCAAAAGTAATTTTATAATAAGAAAATTGCGTAAACAACGTATCTATGGCCTCGTTCATGAAGACAAAAAGAAAGAGCAGAAAACAAAAATAGGAATGATATTTTATATTTAGATCATGCTTTCTACACGAACAAGAATATTAAACAGGATTTCCTTAAATATAAACTGCAAATAATCATAATCTGCAATATGCAATGAGTGAGAGTTTATTTAGTAAGAAAAGAAAAGACAGTTACGAGTTAATTACATAACTAATATGACATCAACTGCAGCCTCTGGTGACTGAGCAAAAGGCTGTCACAATTTCCCAGTACAGTATTCATTATAATTCACGTGTTCCAGTATCTCTCCCAAGCTCTATTAACAACAACCCTCTACAAATGTATGAGAACAAAGAAATGGAGAGACAAATGTTGAAATGGGTAAAGAGAAGAAGTATAAAAACCAGGTAACTTAATAAGCGAGTAAGGATTACATACAAAAGGTATAGAATAGAGGTAGAGAGAGCATATGAGAGACATATTACAAGGAGAGGTAATGAAATTCCAAACATCCAAACCATTGTCAAAGGGAAATTAAAACAAGTTTTAATATTTGAAAGGGATGAAGCATTACCGAGGTAGATGAAGAGATTTGAGGAATAATTAATAAGAGTTTCAGTCAGTATATTCAGATGAAAATACTCAGTCTCTTCATACTGCATAGATGAAAAAATATGGGTCAGTATTAGAGAACATCGTCTCTTCAACTACTGAAGTATAGGGTGCTTATGGAATTAGATGTTCATAAAGTTATAGTGCCGAACAATATATCTCCTTATATATTGTGAAATGTGCAGCACCATTATATATCCCACTTGCATCATATTTGAGGAGATGCTTGAATCTGGGACAATTCCAGGATGCTGGAGGCAAGCAAAAGTGATACGTATCTTCAAAAAGGATGAGGGGACAGCTTGAAACTGTAGCCTTGTCACATTACCAAAATAAGGTGCAAAGTTATTGAGAAACTATATAGAAAACACATTTCTATTAACTTGAAATCCTTCAGCCTTTTGTTAGCAAGACAATATGGCATCATAGAAGGCAGGTCTACACACTTACTGTGACCAAAATAATTTACAAAGCTATTAAGAAACTATTTAGAAAACACATTTCTATTCACTTGAAATCCTTCAGCCTTTTGTTAGCAAGTCAATATAGCATCATAGAAGGCAGGTCTAGAGGCCACACCTCAGAGACAATGTACGCATCATCACCACCATCCTCAGCCACCACCACAGGACAACCAGCCTTGGAAAAGCCATCACTCTTGCCTGGATTCCCAGCCACGTCGGCATCAAGGGAAATGAGGAAGCCGATCAAGCCGCCAAACAAGCCACTCTCAGAGCAGAAATCCAGATATCTCTGTCTCCTGGGATGCAACAGATAAAAAATAAGGCCACCAAGTCACTCCTTAACACCTTAATAACTAAACACAACCTGTGCACAGACAATGGCTCCCCCTCCACCTTGTGGTACAAAGCCACCACTGATCTTCGGCGTATCACCATGCCTAAGAGCCTTCTACGAAGTATTGAGCTCAATGTGTACCGTCTGAGACTCGAGTACAAGTGCACCTGGCAAATAGTGGAGGATATCATCAGGGAATGCACCTTTTGCCTGGTAGCCTCACCACATCCACTGCTACATTACATCCTGGAATGTGATTCTTTTTCAGAAATACGACGAAAAACTGGTGCCCCGCAATATCTAGCGAAGACCCAAATGCCCTTCATGTTGCTAGCTCCATCATCAGACTAGCAACAAATAACCACATGAACAGTCTACTAAATATTATCAAACAATACCCTCCACCAAGATAACCATGCAATAACTCTCTCTCACCCCCAAACAGGAATTCATTTAAATTGTTTGATGTAAACTAATAAATCACAACTGAATACTTATGCTCTCCGTTATCTTTACAGGTTTGCACAATCTCACCTGCGGGTCAATTAGGAAAGTCCGATCACCAACAATAACAAGATTTCACCCCACCTCCTCACCAACAGGAAAACCCATTCGCCCGCAAGAGCGAATACCACGTACACTCCAAAAAAATCTCACCCCACCTGCGAGCCACAAGTGGAAGGTCCGCTCACCTCAAGGGTGAACATCCAAAAACAACAACAATCCAAGGAGATGAGGGCTGGCCAGATTACATATTCTTAGATTATTAGAAGGCAGTTGGTATAGTCCCATATGAAAGACTTATTAAGAAGCTGCAAGTAGTAGCAAGAACAGCTGGATATGTCACGGAGTGGATAGAAAAACGTATTTAGAAGGAAGGAAACAGAGGGTAAGAGTTGAAGAGGGTGGATTCAGAGACAGCTTTGGACCCTTTACAAATTTATTAATATACACCAAAACACAATTTAAAAACCCTGAAACCAAAAGAATTAAACTATTAACATTTGGCTGCAGCAAAATAATATTTTTAAATGAAAATTTAGCTTTACAATACAATACATAAAGGGAAAAGGTCATTTATTTATATATTATGCTTAATACTTATCACTATTCAGGCACAATATCTTACTCATAAAATATTTATTTACTCACCCTATTTGGGGTTTATATAATTTCCAAGATTATAGTATTATTAATATTCCTTGGTCCTAAACGTTATTCTATCTTCTCTATCTGTCGACCATGCTGGAAAGACATCTTATTTAAGAATAAAAATGGCGGGCTTACTCATCAAAACATAAACGAAAAAAGATGAGACATTAGAAAACTATACAGTTCATTACAAAGAAAACGTATATCCTACATGGGAAATTTGAATGGAATATATATATTCTCTACAATAGTTCCCTCCCATAAAGCGAAGCTGTAATAGAAATGAACGTTACTACTCTTAATTCTTCTTTTCTACCTGAGGATGATGTTGCAACTTTAGGAGGAACTATATTCTGAGAATCAGGATTGACATAGCCTTGGTTATCACTATTATTGCTAATATCATATTCAAAATCACTGTGTTTGACTATGTTCTAGTAGTTCAACAGTAAATGGTTCAGGCATTGCATTAGGCTCGACTACTGGTATCAAGCAATTAATAGAAATGCACTTATGTACATTATCAGACAATTGTATAAGAAAATGTTTAGACACGCACTTAATAACCTTATATGGTCCTGAGTATAGGGCTTCCAAGGATTTCTTGAATCTATCAACTCGTAACGAAACTTTATCACAGGCGTCTAAATTTTTAGGAAAAAAAGTCTTTGGCAAGCTATGGCACTTACCACTAGCTAAGTCACTTACATCTAATTTGAACTTTTCTTTGGTTAAATACTTAACAGATGAATTTTTCATATCACTAGCATTAGTATTGCTTGTGTCTACCATTAGTTTTGGTAATAACAGTGAGGTACCAGTAACAGCACTGAATTGGGGAAATACCATTTTCATTAGGAGTATTATGAATACCAAAAAGTATAATAGGTAGGGATTGTAACCAATTTTCTTTTCTAGAAATGAGTGCAGATTTGATAATTCTGTGAGTACGCTCTATCATTCCATTAGATTGTGGATGGTAAGCAGTTGTTCTTAACCTATGAATCCCTTAGATATATCCCTTAGAACATTTTGAACTCACTAAATCCTAAAAGTTTAAAACCCATAATAAGCATTAACTTGCTTATCTTCCTTAATATCATTAGCTTCGAAATACAATTGAACCCTATCTATATAGATTGATTATATCTCAGATTCATCCTATGGACCTACATTCCCTATGAGCGACATGATGAAATTATAGGTAATAGCCTAATAAACCAATAGGAAATTAGTTAGGTCTAGGCTAACTTCAAACACATAGTTCAAAAGTAATAGATATAGGCATAAGCTAGGTCTAGGCTATATCAGGTTAGATAACAGTCAAATACACGAGGATAGGCCAGTTGTAATCCTCATCGCCATTTATGATATAGTCACCAATTGTATAAGGTATACGGATTTCGGTTCCCTGCATTATGGGTTAGATAGGTTGCCTGTATGGGCAACAATTGGAGCATGAACAAGTGGTATTAAGTTAAGATATGCACAGTAATTACTTAGAACCGGCCAAATAAGCCAGAACTAACTGGTGATTATACACCTGACCTTCTGTATATAATATCACACTATCGCTATGATATATATTACTTAGCAGCATTAGAAGTAGGGTTAGGGTTATGTTAGTGAGGATAGGATATTGGAAAATTATAGGAAATATGTAGGAAATGCCTAGAGCTATTTGCAGGTGTTGTTGGACATCTCGCAGATTTGGCGGTAGAAGAAGTGATAACTCTACTACTCATTAGAATTAGATTAGAATAGAAATAATGCTTTTCAATAAAACATGTAAGGTAGAACTTAAGTTAGAATTAATATACACTATGTACAATATTACCACTCCATTACAGAAGTTTAGATTGTGTTCTGGTCTATATTAATATATTTGCAAAAGATCCAAAGCTGTCTTTCAATTCTCCCTCTACATATGAAATGAGGATGTCAGGCAGAGAACGGGTGTTGAAATGAAGCAGTCGGATAGATTATATCAGAGAATATTTAGTTAGTTTGGACACATTTAAGAGATGAGCTAAGAATGAATAGTAATTACCTAATTGTAATTACCTAATTGTGTTTACGGGAAAGAGCCCAAAGCTCGTATCTTCTCGTCTCCTGATCGGTTCCATTTTGTACTTAGTGCAGGAGTGTTTAGAGTTAGGTCAAGAGGGAGACTTAGAATGAGATGGATGGAAGGCTTGAAAAGGGCACTGCATGCACATGGAATGTCAGTGGAGCAGGGAAGAGAGCGTGCAAGAGATAGTAATGAGTGGAGGAAGATTGTGTATAGGTGACAATGGCCAAGGGATTTCTCGCACCTGCTGGCTCAGTGATCTGGGATGGACGGGTGTGAGAGAGTTGCTATGTGATGAAGCGGTGGGGGTAAACCAGATGCGGCCGTCAGGCCTCATTGTAGAATATCCTTGCCTGACTACCTTGAAGGTGATCCAAGTAGAGTGGAAAGAGGGGAAATGTGGCAACCCTTTTTCCCCAAGGAGCTAAGAGGAGTGGATGAGATATGTGTGCATCTTGGTGAATGCCTGTTTCTTGGCTCGGTCATCCCCCTTACAAGGGGGAATGAGGCCATGTATGTGTGTGTTTCCTAAGCCCTATAGGGTTGAAACTGATAAAACTTGTAATGAATATCATTATATTTATGCAGGTAGTTTTTTACCGACATTTGGTAAATGTTGGTCTTTGGCCCCGGATAAATATGCTGTTGCTAAAGAAGCATTTAAGCACATGTTAAATATGGTCACTATACAGCCCTCATATTTGCCATGGGGTTCACCAATGCATTTAGATTCTAAGCATTAACCAAGTGAATGGAGGATTTGTGGTGATTTTAGGCATCTGAATACTGTCACCAAACCAGACAAGTATCTGTTGCCATATATCAATTAGAGTATCTTTAAAACTGTGCAAGAAAAGTATACTTTGTAAAGTCGATCTCCTCAAGGCTAATCATCAGATTCCAGTGAATCCATCATATGTTGAAAAGAACAACAGTAATCACCCCATTTGGCTTATTTGTATGTCATATGGCCTTTGAAATGCCCCTGCTAAATTTCAATGCCTGATGGATAGCTTATTTGGAGATCTTGATTTGGTATTCATATACTTAGCTGATAGCTTAATATTTTAAAAAACAGAGGAAGATCATAAGAAGCATTTAAAACAAGTCATTCACATATGAAATAGATACAATTTCAAAGTGTCTGTAAAAATGTAAGTTTTAAAAAGGAGATTGAATATTTAGGATATTCTTTAACTTCAATAGGCCTGAAACCTGTTCCTCATTAACAGTCTTATAATGTTAATTTTGCTAAGCCTAGGGATTTCTCTGATTTACATAAGTTTATTAGAATGCTAATTTTTTATAAGGGAATGGTCCACCATTTTGCTAAAGTTATGTAGTGTATTTTGGTATTGGGTATTAGTTGGCAACACTATGGGGAGTTCATTCGCTGTTGTTAATAAGAAAAGACGTAGAAGGCTTTGCTCAAGAGCTCCGATTGTTGTTTATATTTCTTTGTCGTCGTAGAAATAGGTCATAAGCTTTTTTGCCTTATTCCAATCTCTTTGTGGTCAACTTTATTTGTTCGTCCGACAATTGCCATTGAGGTGAGTACTACAGAGACGGTTTTTAATTACAAGCTATCTAGGCATAGACATCGTTTTCGAGAAGGAGAGATTGAAAATGGTGAAATCCAAAGTTACCACTGATATGATTAAGCCATTCACCGATGAAGGTGACGTTTCGTGGTTAAAGGTGATAACCTCGGTTGCGAAGTTCCAAAAGATATCGGACTTGGCTAGTTTTATTCTGTCATATTTAGAAGGGTATGTGCTTGCACTGTGTTTGGAATTGAGTGATAAGGATCATGCTGATGCAGAAAAATTCAAGAAAAATTGTGGACTGCATTTACTGATGATGCATTTATGGTGTTTGGCAAATTGGTTCATTTGAAATGGACAGGTGAACCAATTGATGTTTTTGCCATGCAGCAGCGTGGTGTATCAGCTGTGTCTGTTATAAGGACTAGTCCTAAGGAAAAGGAAACAGGTTAACCTGATACTAGCCAGTTTAAGGGGAAGTGTTTTTGCTGTGGTGGCCCTCATAAAATAAGAGACTGCAAAGAACAAAAAGCTTGGTGTTTTAGGTGTAATAAAATGGGTCATGTAGCTAGTTGTTGTCGAGAACAGGACTTGGGTACTTCGGGAAACGAAGTGTATTAGAATGTATTACCAATTGTGCAGGTGGTAATTAATAATGAGCCTGCAAAAGCACTTGCAGACACAGGATGTTCAACAAAAGTAGTTCATTCCAACTACGTGGCTCAGTGTGAAGGTGATATTTATATTGATGTTTTCGATGGAAGTCAGATTAGATGTAGGGGTGGAAGTTGGTTAAAACTAGGTGTTAGTGGTAAATATTTGACAGTGAGAACTGTGGTGTATGATAATTTAATTGATGGTGTTGATGTAATTAATCAACTGAGTGATGTCACTGCTAATTGTGGAAGGGTATGTTTTGGTTCCATTGGGGTTGTATCAGTTAGGCAAGAGATTGACCTGAATACTGTGATTACCTAATTGTGTTTACGGGAAAGAGCCCAAAGTTCGTATCTTCCCGTCTCCTGATTGGTTCCATTTTTAGACTTAGTGATACTTATCGTACCTGTCCTTAAAACTATGGATTGAGATAGCATTAACTACCTCCTCACTTAGCGAATTCCAATTATCAACTACTCTTACACTGAAAAAGTATTTCCTTACATCCTGCAAACAAGTTTTCTTACGAAGCTTCAAACTATGACCTCTAGTTCTAGAGCCAGCCATATCGAAATATCGATCCCTATCCACTCTATCATAACCATGAAGGAATTTAAAGACTGTCACCATATCCCCCCTTACTCTTCTAGCTTCGAGTGATGGCAAGTCTAATTCCCTCAGCCTCTCATCATAACCGAGATTGCATATTTCTGGCACCAGTTTCGTGGCATGTCTTTGAACTTTTTCAAGCTTAGCTATGTGCTTTTTCAAGTGCGGATTCCAAAAGGGGGCTGCATATTCGAGTTTTGGCCTCACATAGGTTACATAAATATTTCTGAACATTTCCTTGTCCATGTGCCTGAAGGCTACCCTTACATTTGAAAAGGATGCATATGCTGCCCTTACTACGCCATTTATATGTATTTCTGGAGACAAATCTGCCAGTATGTTTACTCCTAGATCTCTCTCATTTTCTGTCTCTTGAAGTTGTACTCCAGCCACCGAGTAGTCAAGCTTGGGCCTTCTTGCACTTGTACCCATTCTCATTACCTTACATTTTGAGGTATTGAATTTCATTAGCCACTTTTCTGACCACTCATGCAGATTATTTAGATCCTCCTGAAGTTCTCTACCATTGTTCTCGTTTTTTACTTTCTTCACAATCTTTGCATCATCTGCAAACATATTCATGAATGAATTTACAGACTCTGGTAGGTCATTTACATATACAAGGAACAAAAGTGGCCCTAAAACTGAACCCTGTGGAACTCCACTACTAACTCTTCTCTATTCAGACACTGAGTGTCTTACTCTAACCCTCTGTTCCCTTCCTTCTAAGTAAGTTTTTATCCATTCCAAGACATTTCCACCTATTCTAGCCATTGATTGCAGCTTCCTAATAAGTCTCCCATGTGGAACAGTGTCAAACGCTTTCTGGAAGTCTAGGAATATGCAATCTGCCCAGCCCTCTCTTTCCTGTAAGATTTGGCTTACCTCATCATAAAATTCTAATAAGTTTGTTACTGTTGATCTTCCTTCTCTGAAGCCATGTTGCCTCACTGACAAAAAGTTGAAGGATTCCAAGTGAAGAGAGATATGTTTCCTTAGTAGTTTCTCCATAACTTTGCAACTATGCTGGTCAAGGAAACTGGTCTATAGTTCAGAGCCGTATCCCTCCTTCCCTTTTTGAAGATAGGTATCACATTTGCTTGTTTCCAGCATCTTGGAATCTCCCCCGACTCCAGTGACTCCTTAAATATGATACTTAGTGCCACTGATATTTTGTTTGCGCATTTTTTAAGCACATGAGGGGATATGTCATCAGAACCTGTAGCTTTATGAACATCTAAATCCATCAGCGCTTTGCATACCTCTGTGGCTGTAAGGTTGATGTTCTCTAATACCGGCCCTTGAGCTTCTATCACTGCAATCTGAGGGGGTGGGGTATTTTCTACTGTAAATACTGACTGAAACTCCTTGTTCAATTCTTTGCAGATCTCTTCGTCCGTCTCAGTGATGCTTCCATCCGCTCTCTTTAGCCTTAAAACCTGTTCTTTTACCTTCAGTTTTCCTCTGATAAAGCTGTGGAAAAGCTTGGGATTTTCTTTAGCCTTCCTGGTGATGTCCCTCTCATAATCTCTCTCTGCCTCTCTCCTTTTACTTAGGTAGTCATTTCTTGCTCTTTTGTAGGTTTGCCAGGCATTTATGTTTTTTCTCCTCCTATACCTTTTCCAGCATTTGTCTCTCCACTCCTTAGCTCTTTTACACACATTATCGAACCATTTCTCTCTGGCATGAATTACACCTACTTTGGTGACAGGTATGCAGCAATCTACTATCTTCCCATATTTCTCACAAAAGATGTCATACATTTCTTGTACATATTTGTTGTAAAATAAGGTTCTCCAGTCAATAACTGCAAAAAGCTCATTCATTTTGATGTAATCTCCTTTCGGATAGTTCCTCCTCATGTCCTCAGTGCCTCTACTCTCAGGAAGAATGTCTTCAATGATATACTCCATCAACAACACACAGTGGTCACTCTTTCCAATTGGTGGTTCATACTCAATATTTTCAATATCCAACACATTATCTGTGAACACTAGATCAAGTAGTGATGGCTCATCCCCACCCCTGGCTCTTGTTGGTTCCATTACATGTTGGTGTAGGAAATTCCCTTGTACGCAATCTAGGAATCTTGCCCCAAATGAGTCCTCACCACTGTGTGGGTCAAGATTTATCCAATCTATCTCTTTATGATCAAAGTCTCCCATAATCAAAATCCTACATTTTTTCTCCCGTGCCATGTTAACAACTGAGTTTATGACTTCAATAGTACCTATATGACTTTCCTCATAAATTTCAAGCCTATTTTGGTTCCTTGGTGGGTTGTATACAACAGTTATTATAATGCTCTCTGACCCAGTATTTATGCGAGCAACAAGAAATTCCCTGAACTCACTTTCTATAGCCAAGTTTATTTCTTCAACTTGAATCCTCTCACTTATGAGCAGTGCTATCCCTCCACCAGTCCTCTCAGATCTTTCGACCCTTAGTATTCTGAAGCCCTTAGGAAAAACTGTGACACTGTTTATGTCCTCACTCAACTTAGTCTCTGTAATTGCTACTATATCTGCCTTACTGTTGTGGATCCTATCTTTTAATTCTACTGCCTTACCAGCTAATCCATCAGCATGTGTGTATAACAATCTTAATGAGGCCCCATCCCCTGATCTTCTGTCATTATCTTCTTTATCTCCCCTTTGTCTGGAAGTATTCTGTAACGAAAATTTTTCTTCTCTTCTTCATTTCTTTCATCATTTAACCTTCTTGCCTCTTACAACAAGTTTTTGATCTTTCCCATCTCTTCCTGTGTTCTGTATCGTCTAATGAACACTTCTTTGCATTCTTGAAGGTCTTTTAGACTTTTTTTTCTCAACAATATTTCTCTACATGTTTCCCCTCTCTCAAAGGTTACTTTTGTCGGTCTCGGCTTTCCTTCCCTCGAATATTTACCTAGTTGGTGTATGTTTACAATATCCTCAGGACCACATACTACTCCAAGCTTTCTTATTAGGTCTACAACGCTAGCTTTATTTTCTTCAAGTCTCCCCTGCCATGTTGGCTCCTGGGATTCACTTATGCCTGAGATTACCACTGTCTTCTCCTTATCAAGTGCCTGTCTGATGAGTGGGTTTGCCCTTTCCATCACAACGTCTTTCATTTTTTTGATTACTGTCTCTTTATAGTCAACTGTTTGTATGTTTTCCAGTGCCACCACCTTTACAGCCTCTTTTACTGCCACATTTCCCTTTAGTGCATCAGCAAAGGACGTTTTCATGGCATCATTTTCCATATTCAGCTCCTGGAACTCTTTTCTGAACTGTTCAATGTTTTCCTTAATCTGAACATTCCAAGCAGCAATCTCGTCTCTCTCAGAAGAGAGCAGTGAACTAACATCTAATTCCTTTAGGTTGTCATTTAGCTGTTTGTTTTTATCTTCTTGTTTAGAAATTCTAGATTCTAGTTGACTCTTTTCCCCTTCCAGCTTCTTTATTCTTTTTTCTAGTTCCTTTCTCTCCTGCCCTTGTGCTTTATTTGCTTCCTCCAAAGATCTTATTTGTTCTCTGATTGTTTCATTCTCTTTCATTTCTCCATCCATATTCCGAATTTTATCATCAAGGCTTATAACCATTTCCTCTAACTTCTTGTGAAGGATAGGGAGTGTGCAAATATAGATATTGAAAACTTAACTTTCTATGCTATGTTTGATGGGCAGAAATGGACAGTTAGGTGGTTTTGGAAGAATAACCGACCTATGAAATTAAACAATAATATAAATTTTTATGATAAGAAGCTTGAGATTGGAAAAAAGAAGAGTTCAAAAAGGTAGTAGATAGATGGGTTACAGAATTGATTCTCATGCCATGGAAGGAAGATGTTAACACAAGTATTCTTTCCTGATGGCTGTGGAGCAACCACAAAAAACAAAGTAAGGCCATTGCGTGAATTTCGTGAACTGAACAAACAATTTTGAATGTCACACAGGTGATTGAAAATGGAGTGAGACGTTGTGTGATTGGTGTCATGCAGGTGAGGAGGTGTCAATCGTTGACTTAGAGTCAGCCTACCTACAATAAGAGTTAATGAAGAATTGTGGCCATCCATACCAACTAGATAACTATAAGGGTCAAACGTTTTGTCTTACACAATTGGGGTTTGGGTTGATCCCAGCACCCTGTATTGTGTCGAAGATTTTAAAGAATGTTTTAAGTAGCGATGAAAAATCAAGAGTGTGCAAGGTCATATATTGATGACATCCTTGAGGATGAGACTAACGTCTCTACTGATGAGGTGATTGGGCACCAAAAGAAATTTGGACTGATAACCAAGCCCCCTGAGTCACTAAATGGAGGAGCTGCTTTGAAGTTGAAGGCAAGATAATGTTTCAGAGAGGTAATAAAGTACCTGAAGTGCCCGATACACATGCAAGGAGGGAACTATTCTCTGTTTGCGGTACATTGATGGGGTATTATCCCATAGTGCAATGGTTGCGCATACCATGTGGCTTTATTAAGAGAAAAGCTGCGGGATCACATTAGGAGGATTTTGCTGGTGAACAGTCGATGTTGATGATTAAGGAAGTTATGTAGAGAGTGTCAGGGTGTAGTCCCCGTGGCTAAATGGTTGCATCCGCGACTCTGAGGCGGCAGGTCGAGGGTTCGCGCCCCATCACGGACTGAGGTTAGTAAGGGTATACACTCAGGGTAACAATTACATCTGCCAAAACAAGTCCTTCTCAAGAAGGCAACCGTCTTAGCCCTTAGTAGAAAAGGGAGTTCGTGACGTAAAACCGAATCCAATGTAGAGAGTGCTAGGGGAAGGATGTTGTTAAGGTCCTGTTTTACCTAAGGGGACTCAAGGTACTGTACTCGGTTAAGAGCTCACAAAATACAGGACAGATATTACTCTCACACCCTAACACCACTACTCAGTTAAATGAAACTCAGATTCAACTTTCTTTTAATTTTGGAAATGCAATAGCATACTAAAAAATATTTAAGTAATTCTGAAAAACTGGAATAATTCAAAAACTTTTAATTTATGGAATGCAGCCTCGAAACCCGGAGATAGTGAGCACAATTTTGATTCCCGACACACAGACTGATGCCAAGACTTTATCCTCAACTCAAAGAATAGAGGACACTACTTTTGCAGAAATAGAAATGACACACAGTTAATAATGGGAAAACTGAAGGCATGAGCACACAAATAATGAGCTTCCAATATTATTTTACTGCATGAAAATATATTTTTTTAGTCACAGCTAAAGATAAATATTTTTTCTAACATGCCAATAGGGCAAAATTGCATATTAATTATTTGCAGTTTATATTGTAAAACACTTTATTTACGAAAAAGGAAGAATCTATGATAAATATGTATTCATTAAATTTTGGTTATCAAGAAATGTTTGCAGTGCCAAAAGGGCATAAACCACCTTATAAATTACTTCCAATTTATTGCATAAAGCACTTTATTTACGAGTGTTGATGTAAAACACTTTATTTATGATGATAGAAAGGGGTGAAATGAAATTGGAATTCGTTAGGAGAAGGGATAGATTTTTACATAGTAAGGAGCAATCTTCTGAGGGCAAAATTTTGCCTGGGCATCCGCAGTAAAAGATATTTCTTATCAGTATATATCAGCGGTAACTTCCATGTCAAAAAATTAAATTTGGCAAATGAGATTCGCTTATATAGGAATGGAACTGAGAAAAATCACTTAGGGTTTGAACAGTAATGGATTTGACTAGTAACATATTTAACAAGTTTCTCAAATTCCCAATTTGCTTGACCAATCTCTCACCATATTTGTGCCAGATGAATTCCTGTAAAGACTGCTCCCATGAAAGTAGTTTGGAGGAATTGTGACTGCTGAGGCAAAATCTTGCTTCTGTGGTGTTTGGCCACCAACTGAGAGTGATCAAGCATCCCTCTTGGTGACATCATCATTCGGCCAGCCTGTAAAGTTTATTCAAAGCATTAAATCGTCCCCCAATGATTTTTTTACAATAGTGGTGGTCACTGGCAGGCAATTATAACAGACATGCAAGGGAAAGACAGTATTTTAGGTACAACAAGCGGAAGCAAACCAAAGAAATGAGAAATATTTATGGGCAAAATAGTTTACTGGTGGAAATCTGCTGAGCGTTCTTTGTGTCCAGACGCTAATGTCATATCAGCAGGGTCAAATTTATAACAAAATTATCAGCAGGAGCAATTTTTATAATATTACAAAATTTATTATCAAGAGCAATTTTACAATAAAAAAAAATTACGTAAGCATACCCACTAGGAATACAGCATCATACATGAGAAAAAGACAGAAAACAGAGAAACAGGAGGGAGATTTTTATATAGAGATCATGTATTATTGACATTACAATTTTATAAATAACAATATGATTAAACAAATTATGAAAAAATTTCTGTTTGACATTAGAGTTTAGTTTATTTATTTTCTTAGCATATTTGCCACAACTGAGATTTTTTGTTGATGTTCTCCCTTGAGGGTGAGCGGACCTTCCCTTTTTGGCCCACAGGTGGGGTAAGATTTTGTTGATTGGAGGTGGTATTCGTGCCTGAGGGCGAATGGGCTTTCCTATTTTGGCACGGAGGTGGGGTGAAATCTGGTTAATGTTGGTGGCACTCACTCATGAGGGCGATCGGACTTTCCTATTTTGGCCCGCAGGTGAGGTTGTGCAAAACTGTAAGGATAGTGGAAAACATAAGTGTTCCGTTGAGGATTATTAGTTTACATCAAACAATAAAATGAATTCCTATTTTGGTGGTGAGAGAGAGTTATTACATGGTTATCTTGGTGGAGAGTATTGACTGATGATATTTAGTAGACTGTTCATCTAGTTGTTTGTTGCTAGTCTGATTATGGAGCTAGCAACATGAAGGGCATTTGGATCTTCGCTGGATGTTGCAGGGGCACCAGTTTTCCGTCAAATTTCTGAAAAGGAATCACATTTGAGGATGTAGTGGAGCAGTGGATGTGGTGAGGCTACCTGGCAAAAGGTGCATTCCCTGATGATATCATCCACTATTCACCAGGTGCACTTGTACCCGAGTCTCAGATGGTACCCATTGACCGCCGTGCTTCGTTGAAGGTTCTTAAGCAGGGTGATTCGCTGAACATCAGTGGTGGCTTTGTACCTCCGGGTGGAGGGGGAGACAATGTCTGTGCAGAAGTTGTGTTTAGTTATTAAGACGCTAAGGAGTGACTTGGTGGCTTTGTTTTTTTCTGTTGAATCCCAGGAGGCAGAGATATTTGGATTTCTGCTCTAAGAGTGGCATGTTTGGCGGCTTGATCCGCTTCCTCATTTCCCTTGATGCCGACATGGCTGGGAATCCAGGCAAGATTGATGGCTTTTCCAAGGTTGGTTGTCCTGTGGTAGTGGCTGAGGATGGTGGTGATAATACGTACTTTGTCTCTGAGGAGTGGCTTCTTGATGGCCTGTAAGGCGCCTTTAGAATCAGAGAGAATTAGGGCATGGTCAGCTCCTTGCTGGATGAAGAAGTCACGGGCGTTGGCTATGGCAACATGCTCAGTCTGGAGCGATGAGCAGGAGTTTGACAGTCTCCAGAATAGGACGTGGTTTCCTGTGGTTTCCAGTTTCTGGATTTACTTAACCGTCAGTGTAGAAGACTTGAGAGTCGGCCTGCTCCAGCTCTGAATTTTGTCCTTGTATATGTTTTGAAGGACAAGCGGGTTTACCAAGCTTTTGGGGTTGTCAGGGAGCTCGATATTTATGTCGTGTGGTTGGTCATTCCATGGGGGTGGGCATCGGTATTCAGGAAGCAGAGTGTCCTGTATCTTGGCTAGGATGTTCTCCCTGACTGGCAGTGCTTGCAGGCTAGCACAGACCTTGGCTGCCCAGGTTCTAGGATGGTGGTTGGGGTGGCGATTGAGGGCTAGATGGAGATTGTGCTAGCGAGGCATTTATGTTGGGCAGTGGTGGTTTTGGCCTCAAAGAGGGTCAGTCTTTGCTGAGCTCTGAGTTTGAGTAACATAAGTCCCGATCCCATTTGGATGTTTTCTCTCTTGGTCCAGAGTGTGGGACAAGCATAGTCTATGAGGCTGTGTATGGCTTGTACATAGAATCTTCTGAGGACATTAAATGATGCACCATCGTAGAGGCCCGACATTCAACAAAGGACCGCTTGTCGCTGGCTGCATTTGTTGTGAAAGTGTTGAATTTCAGGTCCAAATGTTAGTTTGCCGTCGATGATTACACCCAGGTATTGGTGCTACATAACCCAGTCCACAGGCTCACTAACTATGACCAGATTAGTGTTTGGTCTCCACTGGTGGATGGGAAGGGCCTTGGTTTTGTGGGCATTGATTTTAACTCTGAGGGAGATGGAGGCTTGGTGAATCTTGGTGAGGCAGCGCTGTGTGTTGTTGGAGCTTCTGTCGCTTATTATGACGAGGGCAAAGTCATCCGCATAATTGAAGAGTTTGGCTCCATCAGGTAGTGTGATGTCCATGAGTTTTACCATGAGACAATTAAAGAGGAAGGGGCTAAGGATTCCACCTTGGGGGGGTTCCATTTTCGTGGTTTTTGTAGGTGGAGTAGTGCCCTTCTACTTTGTCTCATGCACTACGGTTTTGTAGACTCTGCTTGATCGATGAGAGAAAGTTACCTTTGATCTACTTTGCAATGAGAGCTGAGAGTATATCTGGCACATTGGCTATTTCAAAGGCCCTCTCTAGGTCTAGAAAAAAGATGTATCCACAGCAGTTGTTGATATATGATAGCATGGAGGCTATGAATTCTGAGATGCCTAAGCCAGGCTGATAGGCAAACATGTTTTCTGGGAAGGGTGGGCATTTCCAGCGGACTCTGTTAAGTACCATCTTTTCTGCCGTCTTGCTCAGGCAGCTTAGGAGGAGATGGGGCAAGGGTTGTCATGGTCCTGTGGTTTTGGGATGGGCTGAATGTCTGTTATCTGTTCCATGAGGCTGGTCTGATTTTTCATGTGTATGTTGAATTGATCAGAGAGAGTAGAGCAAGCTCCCCTTGGGGCCCCATATTTTGAATCATTGTGTATGTGATTCTATCAGCACCTGGGGCTGTGTTCTTAGAGTGTTTGCTTTCTCTTAGTAGCCCAGTCAGAGAGAAGGGGGCATCTGTTTCGTCTTCAGTGTAGATGACCTCTTCTATTTCTTCCTATCTTGCAGTGGTGAGGTCCTGAAGAGTTGTTCTGGTGGCTATGGGGAGCTGGTTGGAGCTTGCTCTATCTGCAAATTTGACGGAGATTTTTTCTATTGCCCTGCTAGGATCCATATGGGGGATCATTTTAGGAGGTTTATCTTTAGCAAAGGAGGTAATGCTCCTCCACATCTGGCCCACAGAGGTGTGAGCATCTACGGTGGAACACCACTCTAGCCATTTTTTCCTCTTAATGTTGCGTGTTTCTTCATAGACATGTTCTTTAGCTGCCTGGAGAGTGCTGTAGGAGTCTTCAGTGCGACGTTGCCGGTGCATTTTCCGGATGATGTTGAGCTGATGATTGAGTTCTTTAACTCTGTCACAGTTGTACCATCTGTCTTGATGAGTGGTGTGTTGTGGTTTATAGAGAGGGATGGAGGAGCTTGCTGCAGCTTGCAGGGCATTTGATAGTTCGGCCTCTGCTTGGTCGATGTCTTCGGATGGTGTTTAAGCTGAAAACCAATTGCTGAGGTGCTCCTGGAATCAATTGGCAGTGTGAGATGGATCCTGTAGTGGTCGCTTGTGACCAGGGGATGAACTCTCCATGTGGCATCTTGCCTTAGTGAGTTGGAGACAAAGGCGATTTCCAGTATTCCACCTCTGTCATGAGTTGGCTCATGATTGTTGAGAAGGGAGACATCTTCTTGGTTGTCCAGCAGGCTTATGATGTGTCTGCCTGCAGCAAAGGGGTGGTCATACCTGAATCTTGGGTGATGACTGTTGAAGTCACCTCCTATTACCAAGTCACGATGACTGGCTAGCCCAAAGAGGGTAGTCAGGTCTAAGCCACCATCGTGTTGTCTGTAAACGTTGTACAGATCTATGCAGCTGCCTTGAAGTTTGATGATAACAGTGAGGACGTGGACATCTTCGCCGCAGAAGACTGGTCGGGTTATTTCCTTTGCTAACAGGTTTTTCTTGATGAAGGTGGCGCTGCCTCTGTTCTCCCCTGGAGACTAGTGCTGGTAGAATCCTTTGTATCCTGAGATTTTAGGAGTGTTTTGCTCTGTGCACAGGGTTTCTTGAACCATGATGACATCTATGTTGTCAGCCTTGGCAATGCCTTCAAGATGCTGTACCTTGTGTCTGAGACCATGGGCGTTCCAGTGTAGGATCCCGAGATTAGACATCTTGATATTTTAAGGAGGTGGAGGTGGTAGGAGTGGTGGTTTGTTGTGGCTGGTGGTGGGTTCTGGAGACGAGGGCTTGGGCGACGATGGAATAGGCTAATTCTATGACTTGATTGTAGGCATATTGAGGAGAGGCTTCGGTTTTGAGGAGTCAGACGGCTGCCTGCATGGCTTGAGTAACAATGTTGGTGAGCTCATTTACTGTGAAGAGGGTTTGTAGTTGGGAAGAGAAGGCAGAGGAAGGTGTCTGGATAGACTGTTGAGGTGTTGGAATATGGGATTTAAGTCTGGAGTCCCGGGACCTGGTATGGTGAGCGGGTGTGTGTGTGTGTGGTCTGAGTGTTGCATGTGACTGTATTGCGTGTTTGAGTGTTGCATGGGGTGATAGTGTTGGTGTGAGTGTTGTGTGAGGGGATGGTGGGAGTGTGAGTGTTGTTTGGGGGGATGGTAGGAGTGTGAGTGTTGTGTGATGGGGTGGATGGAGTTGGTGTAGGGATGGGAACTGTAGGAAGTGTAATCTGTGTGTTAGGAGCTGGGTTAGTGTTGTGTGGTGGGTGTTGGGTGGGGAGGTTGGGTCTGAGTGGGGCAGGAAGGGGCCTTTGCCAAGGATTGGAGGTGGGGGAGGAGTTGGGGGAGGTTGGAGGTGGTGTGATTGGTGGCAGGGGCAGAGGGAGGGTCTCTTTGAGGAATCCTCTTCAGCCTTTCTGGGCAGCGGTTGTTCCATTCGTGATGGTTTCCCTAACAGTTTGGGCACTTGGCAACTGTTGCTTCTTTTGCCTGGAATTTGTTGAGGCAGCTGTCAGTGGAATGTTTCCCACTGCAGATTGCACATCTCTCTCGGAGATGGCAAGTATTTCTATGGTGCCCAAATCTTTGACACCGGAAACATCTCAGTGGTTCAGGAGTGTAGTCTCTTAAGTTGAATTTGCCCAAGATGCCGAGGTTTACTTGCGAAGGAGGTGGACAACAGATGTGGACCAGAACTTGTTTATAGGAGACGGTTTGGCACTCTATTTTGGAGGAGCAACGTGAGGCAGCAGTAATATAAGTTTGCTTGGTTAGCAGGTCAACTGACCAAGCAACAGGGAATATATATTTCCTAATTTTTTGGGCAAAGGTGAATTGAGGCTGCGGATGTTCTCTGTGATTTCTACTGAGGATGGGTGGATGATAAATTCACCCTGTACATTAGGCCTAATTTTGCAGCCAAACTCGGTGAGCTGGTCTTCCAACTCTCTAATTAGGTTATATGCCTCTTTGGTGGAAGGAGTCTGGACTTTAAAATTTGATATAGGTTCGCTATCGGTCTTCGGGTCTGGGGGGGGGAACTGGGGCAGCAGCACTCTCCTGGCTGCTGCCAGAGGCCGTCCTTGGCCTCTTCTTTCCCACAACTGTCCACCCCTCTTGAGGGGGGTCGAGTTCCATTCTCCCCTCTGGGGGGAGCAGGAGAAGCGGTAGAGGCCATGACTAGCAACTAGTCAAGGATATCCACAGAGTTCACTAAGTATATTATGTCACTTGCACTGTTTGTCAATTTTGTTTAATAAAATATAGGGGCTTTGAGGTGGATCACTTCAGTTAATTGGAACACTACAACACTTTATCACTAAAGCAGTCTTCTATCTTTCTTCCCAACTCTCGTGAGAGAGGGGAATGCAAACAGGAAATATGCAATGGATCACCTTGGTTATGAGACACACCACAAAGTATGCTCAGTACCAAGTGGTCTTTTTATTTCTCTTCACAGCTCTCTTAAGAGAGGGAAAAGCAAACAGAATATAAATGCAAAATCAAAATTTGAACACAATGGAATTATGGAGCACACAATAATGTGTGTTCAACTAAACCAAAACAACACAAAAGCACAAAAAACAAAACAAAACAAAGGCAATCTTTTTGGTTTCTCTCTCTGGCTCTCGTGAGAGAGGAAGAAAAGAAAACAGATACCTAGGTTCGTTTTTTTCCTTGTAGAAACTTCCGCCTCAGATCACGGAAGTAGTGGAGGATGAGAAATTCACTTCACTGGTAGGAAGAGGCTTTAACTACCTATCGCAAAAGAGATAGAAACTGGAACACTTTCTATTTCCCTTTCTCTTCCCAACTCTTCTAAAGGAGAGAGAAGAGCAGGCAAAAATATTTAGGGTTATAGAACACACACATTCACTTGTTTTCTAGAACAAAAAAGGGAACACAAAAACAAAACAAAAAATCTTTCTGTTTCTTTCTCTGGCCCTCGTGATAGAGGAAGAAAAGAAAACAGAGATACTTAGGTTCGTTTTTTTTTTCTTTGTAGAAACTTCCACTTCAGATCAGGGAAGTAGTGGAGGAGGAGGAAATCACTTCACTGGTAGGAAGAGGCTTCAACTACCTATAGCAAAAGATATTAAAACAATGTAGAAATCTGAACGCTTTCTATTTCTCTTTCTCTTCCCAACTCTTATAAAAGAGAGAGAAGAGCATGCAGAAATATTTATGCTTGTAGAAGGCACACAGTCACTTTTTTCACTAAAGCAGAGAAGGAAACAAAAACGGAATAAAAAAAACTGTCTTTCTGTTATTTCTTTGGCTCTTGTGGAAGAGAAAGAAAGTGAATAGAGATACTTAGGCTGTTTTTGTAGAAACTTGGTCGGCTTCAACTGCTGGCAGAGAGGATGATGGAGGTCCTATCACTACTGGAGCTTGAACCAGACTGTTGTGGAGAGTTAATCTGATGGGCGGAGTCGGCCTCAATTACTGGGTGGAGTCGGCTTGAACTGTTGTCTGCTGACAGAGGGAAAGAGGAGAGGCCCAATCGCTACTGGAGCTGGAACTGGACTGTAAAACTGAGATAAAATAGTCAGTGAAATGACCAATTGTCATATTGTGTATTATTATTAGGATTTTCAATATTATTGTAATTTTCATTGTCATTATTGCCTGTTTTGAAGATTTTTTTTTTTTTTATAGTTGTGGGGCAAGCTTGTTAGCATGCCAACAAACTCCATTCGATGTAATTGCCTATTATGTAAATAATTTTTTGAATTTTATTCATATTTCACACAACAAAGACTGACTTCCTGGTGTAATGACAGTACTTTTTTTTTTCCTTGGATGTTAACCCTTGAGGGTGAGCAGACCTTCCCTTGTGGCCCGCAGGTGGGGTGAGATTTTTGGAATGTATGTGGTATTCGCTCTTGCGCGCGAATGGGCTTCCTGTTGGTGAGGAGGTGGGGTGAAATCTTGTTATTGTTGGTGATCGGACTTTCCTAATTGGCCCGCAGGTGAGGTTGTGCAAAACTGTAAAGATATCAGAGAGCATAAGTATTCAGTTGTGAATTATTAGTTTACATCAAACAATTTAAATGAATTCCTGTTATGGGGGTAAGAGAGAGTTATTGCATGGTTATCTTGGTGGAGGGTATTGTCTGAAAATATTTAGTAGACTGTTCATGTAGTTATTTGTTGCTAGTCTGATGATGGAGCTAGCAACATGAAGGGCATTTGGGTCTTCGCTAGATGTTGCGGGGGCGCCAGTTTTCCGTCGAATTTCTGAAAAAGAATCACATTCCAGAATGTAATGTAGCAGTGGATGTGGTGAGGCTACCTGGCAAAAGGTGCATTCCCTGATGATATCCTGCACTAATTGCCAGGTGCACTTGTACCCGAGTCTCAGACGGTACACATTGAGCTCAGTGCTTCGTAGAAGGCTCTTAGGCAGGGTGATACGCTGAAGATCAGTGGTGGCTTTGTACCACCAGGTGGAGGGGGAGCCAATGTCTGTGCACAGGTTGCGTTTAGTTATTAAGGTGTTAAGGAGTGACTTGGTGGCTTTATTTTTTATCTGTTGCATCCCAGGGGACAGAGATATCTGGATTTCTGCTCTGAGAGTGGCTTGTTTGGCGGCTTGATCCGCTTCCTCATTTCCCTTGATGCCGACGTGGCTGGGAATCCAGGCAAGGGTAATGGCTTTTCCAAGGCTGGTTGTCCTGTGGTAGTGGCTGAGGATGGTGGTGATGATGCGTACATTGTCTCTGAGGTGTGGCTTCTTGATGGCCTGTAAGGCGCCTTTGGAGTCAGAGAGAATTAGGGCATGGTCAGCTCCTTGCTGGATGAAGAAGTCGAGGGCGTTGGCTATGGCAACAAGCTCAGTCTGGAGCGATGAGCAGGAATTTGACAGTCTCCAGGATAGGACGTGGTTTCCAGTGGTGAAGGCGATGGCTGAGGCTCCAGTTTCTTGATTTACTGAACCGTCGGTGTAATAGACTTGAGAGTTTGGCCTGCTCCAGCTCTGAATTTTGTCCATGTATATGTTTTTAAGGACAAGCGGGTTTACCAAGCTTTTGTGGTTGTCAGGGAGCTCAATCTCTATGTCGAGTGGTTGGTCATTCCATGGGGGTGGGCATCTGTCTTCATGAAGCGGTGTGTCTTGTATCTTGGCTAGGATGCTCTCCCTGACTGGCAGTGCTTGCAGGCTATCGCAGACCTTGGCTGCCCAGATTCTAGGATGGTGGTTGGGGTGGAGATTGAGGGCTAGATGGAGATTTGTGCTAGCTAGGCATTTATGTTGGGCAGTGGTGGTTTTGGCCACAAGGAGGGTCAGTCTTTGCTGAGATCTGAGTTTGAGTTTAATGAGTCCCGATTCCATCTGGATGTTTTCTCTCTTGGTCCACATGGGGGCTCCTAGCATGGTACGTATGGCGTTGTTTTGAATTACCTCTATCTTGTCCCACTGTTGGTCTGTTAGCAGCCAGAGTGTGGGACAAGCATAGTCTATGAGGCTGCACATGACTTGTACATAGAAGGTTCTGAGGACATTAAATGATGCACCATCGTAGAGGCCTGACATCCGACGAAGGACCGCTTGTCGCTGGCTGCACCTGTCGCGCAAGTGTTGAATTTCTGGTCCAAAGGTTAGTCTGTGGTCGATGATTACACCCAGGTATTGGTGTTTGGTAACCCAGTCCACAGGCTCATTACCTATGACCAGATTAGTGTCTGGTCTCCACTGGTGGATGGGAAGGGCCTTGGTTTTTTGGGCATTGATTTTGACTCCAAGGGAGATGGAGGCTTGGTGAATCTTGGTGAAGCAGCACTGTGTCTTGTTAGAGCTTCTGTCTCCTGTTGTGACAAGGGCAAAGTCATCCGCATAGTTGAAGAGCTTGGCTCCATGTTGTAGTGCGATGGCCATGAGTTTTTCCATGAGACAATTAAAGAGGAAGGGGCTAAGGAATCCACCTTGGGGGGTCCCATTTTCGTGGTTTTTGTAGGTAGAGTAGTGCCCATCTACTTTGACTCGTGCACTACAGTTTTGTAGACTCTGCTTGATCCATAAGAGAAGGTTGCCTTTGATCTGCTTTGATGCGAGAGCTGAGAGTATTGCCGGCACATTGGCTAGTTGAAAGGCCTTCTCTAGGTCTAGAAAAATTATGTAACCACGGCAGTTGTTGATAAATGATAGCATGGAGGCTATGCATTCTGAGGTGCCTAATCCTGTTTGGTAGGCAAACATGTTTTCTGGGAAGGGTGGGCATTTCCAGTGGACTCTGTTAAGTACCATCTTTTCTGCCATCTTGCTCAGGCAGCTTAGGAGGGAGATGGGGCAAGGGTTGTCAGGGTCCTGTGGTTTTGGGATGGGCTGAATGTCTACTCTGTTCCTTGAGGCTGGTCTGATTCTTCGTGTGTATGTCGAACTGATCAGAGAGAGTAGAGCTTAGCTCCCCTTGGGGCCCCATATTTTGAATCATTGTGTATGTGATTCTATCGGCACCTGGGGCTGTGTTCTTAGAGCTTTTGCTTACTCTTAGTAGCTCAGTCAGAGAGAATGGAGCATCTGTTTCGTCTTCACTGTTGATGGCCTCTTCTATTTCTTCCCATCTTGCAGTGGTGAGATCCTGAAGAGTTGTTCTGGTGGTGATGGGGAGCTTGTTGGAGCTTGCTCTATCCGCGAATTTGATGGAGAGTTCTTCTGCTGCCCTGCTAGGATCAGTGTAAGGGGTGATTATAGGAGGTTTTCCTTTAGCAAAGGAGTTAATGCTCCTCCACATCTGGCCCACAGAGGTGTGAGCATCTACGGTGGAACACCACTCTAGCCATTTTTTCCTCTTTATGTTGCGAGTCTCTTCATGGACATGTTCTTTGACTGCCTGGAGAGTGCGGTAGGAGTCTTCAGTGCGACGTTTCCTGTGCATTTTCCGAATGACGTTGAGCCGGTGATTGAGTTCTTTAACTCTGTCACAGTAGTACCATCTGTCCCGATGAGTGGTGTGTTGTGGTTTGCAGAGGGGGATGGAGGAGTTTGCTGCAGCTTGCAGGACATTGACTAGCTCGGCCTCTGCTTGGTCGATGTCTTCAGATGGTACGTAGGCTGAAAACCAATTGCTGAGGTGCTCCTGGAATCGGCCCCAGTTGGCCTTCTTGAAATTCCATCGAGGGGGAGGAGCATGGATTTGGAATATTTCAGGAATTGGCAGCATGAGATGGATCCCATAGTGGTCGCTTGTGACCAGGGGATGAACTCTCCATGTGGCGTCCTGCTTTAGGGAATTGGAGACAAAGGTGAGGTCCAGTGTTCCACCTCTGTCATGTGTTGGCTCATGATTGTTGAGAAGGGAGACATCTTCTTGGTCATCCAGCAGGCTCATGATGTGTCTGCCTGCAGCACAAGGGCGCTCATACCTGAATCTTGGATGGTGCGTGTTGAAGTCGCCTCCTTTTACCACGTCACGATTACTGGCTAGCCCGAAGAGGGTAGTCAGGTCTAAGCTACCATCCCGTGGTCTGTAAATGTTGTATAGATCTATGCAGCTGCCCTGAAGTTGGATGTTAACAGCGAGGACGTGGACATCTTCGCCGCAGTAGACCAGTCGGGTTATTTCCTTGGCTAATAGGTTTTTCCTGATGAAGGTGGCACTGCCTCTATTCTGCCCTGGAGACCAGTGCTGGTAGAATCCTTTGTATCCTGAGATTTTTGGAGTGTATTGCTCTGTGCACAGGGTTTCTTGAACCATGATGACATCAATGTTGTCAGTCTTGGCTATGCCTTCAATATGTTGTACCTTGTGTCTGAGACCCTGGGCGTTCCAGTGTAGGATCCCGAGATTAGACATCTTGATATTTTAAGGAGGTGGGGGTGGTAGGAGTGGTGGGTTGTTGAGGCTGCTGGTGGGTTCTGGAGACGAGGGTGTTGGCAACAACGGAGTGGGCTACTTCGACAACTTGATTGTAGGCATCTTGAGTGATGGCGCTGGTATCGAGGAGTCGGACGGCTTCCTTTATGGCTTGAATGAGAAGGTTGGTGAGCTCGTTTACTGTGAAGAGGGTTTGCTGCTTGGAAGAGGAGGCAGACGAAGGTGTGTGGATAGGCTGTTTAGGTGTGGGGGTATGGAATCTTAGTCTACGGTCCCGGGACATAGTGTGGTGAGTGGGTGTGTGTGGTCTGAGTGTTCTGAGTGTTGCGTGTGACTGTATTGTGTGTTTGAGTGTTGCATGAGGTTGAGGTGTTGGTGTGAGTGTTGCGTGTGGGGATGGTAGGAGTGTGAGTGTTGTTTGGATGGATGGTAGGAGTGTGAGTGTTGTGTGATGGGGTGGATGGAGTTGGTGTAGGGGTGGAAGCTGTAGGAGGTGTGATCTGTGTGTTAGGAGTTGGGTTGGTGTTGTGTGGTGGGTTTTGGGTGGGGAAATTAGGTGTGAGTGGGGCAGGATGGGGCATTTGCCAAGGATTGGAGGTGGGGGGAGGAGCTGGGGTGAAGTTTGGGGTGGTGTGATTGGTGACAGGGGCAGAGGGAGGGGCTCTTTGAGGAATCCTCTTCAGCCTTTCTGGGCAGCGGTTGTTCCATGCGTGATGGTTCCCTTTGCAGTTAGGGCACTTGGCAAGTGTTGCTTCTTTGGCCTTGAATTTGTTAAGGCAGCGGTCGGTGGAATGTTTCACACTATAGATTCCACATCTCTCTGGGAAATGGCAAGTATTTCTGTGGTGCCCAAATCTTTGACACCGGAAACATCTCAGGGGTTCTGGGGTGTAGTCTCTTATGTTGAACTTGCCCCAGATGCCGAGGTTTACTTGCGAAGGGGGTGGACCACAGATGTGGACCAGAACTTGCTTTGATGGGATGGTATGGCCCTCTATTTTGGAGGAGCAATGTGAGGCAGCCGTAATATACGTTTGCTTGGTCAGCAGGTCAACTGACCAAGCAACAGGGAAGCCAATGACGATGTATTTTCTTATTTTTGGGGCAGGGTTCATCTCTATCAAGTGAGGTGAGTTTAGGCTGCGGATCTTCTCTGCGGCTTCTGCTGAGGATGGGTGGATAATGAAATCACCCTGTACATTAGGCTTTATTTTGCAGCCATGCTCGGTGAGTTGGTCTTCCAACTCTCTGATAAGGTCATATGCCTCTTTGGTGGATGGAGCCTCAACTTTGAACTTGGATATGGGCTCTCTATCAGTCTTTGGGGCTGGGGTGGGAACTTGGGCAGCAGCACTCTCATGGCTACTGCCAGAGGCCGTCCTTGGCCTCTTCTTTCCCACACCTGTCCACCTCTCTTGAGGGGGGTCGAGTTCCATTCCCCCCTCTGGGGGGGAAGCAGGAGAAGCAGCTGTGGCCATGACTAGCAACTAGTCATGGATATAACAGATTTCACTAGGTATATGCTACTTGCACTGTTTATCAATTTTGATTAAAAATATAGGGGCCTTATGGTTGGATCACTTCACTTAATTGCAACACTACAACACTTAATCACTTAAACAGTCTTCTATCTTTCTTCCCAACTCTCGTGGGAGAGGGAAGTGAAAACAGAGATTTTGCTCAGGACACAATAATTTGTGTTCAATTAAACAAAAGAACACAAAAGCACAAAAAAACAACAAAACAAGGCAATCTTTCTGTTTCTCTCTTTGGCTCTCGTGAGAGAGGAAGAAAAGAAAACAGATATACTTAGGTTATATTTCCTTGTGAAAACTTCCCCCTCAGGTCAGGGATGGAGTGGAGGAGGCGAAGTTCACTTCACTGGTAGGGAGAGGCTTCAACTACCTATGACAAAAGATATAAAAACAATTGGAAGCCTGAACACTTTCTATTTCCCTTTTCTTCCCAACTCTTATAAAAGAGAGAGAAGAGCAGGCAAAATTACTTGGAGTATATCACACACACAGTCACTTGTTTTCACTAAAACACAATAATGTGTGTTTAATTTGGTTCTCGTGAGAGAGGAAGAAAAGAAAACAGATATACTTAGGTTATATTTCCTTGTAGAAACTTCCACCAAAAAACAGGGATGGAGTGGAGGAGGCGAAGTTCACTTCACTGGTAGGAAGAGGCTTCAACTACTTCGTATCTGGTCATCATCAGCGTCCATGGGTAGGGTAAAGAGTCTGTGACGTAAAGCCGGCTTTTGTAAACTATATTAACCTCAACAGATGAAAGCAATTTGAACGAGCAACTGCCATATATTTACACGACATTTTCATTAATAAGATATCCGTGTATATATCCCACTTTTTCAACGAGTCACTTATTACACTTCACTTTTCCATATGAATGAACAGGCGCACTCAGCACGTGTTTGATAACTCACCCGTGACTGAATGACAATGCTTGTTGTTCTTGGATGTTCAACCTTCCACTTGTGGCCCGCAGGTGGGGTGAGATTTTTTTTTTGAGTGTACGTGGTATTCGCTCTTGCGGGCGAATGGGCTCTCCTGTTGGTGAGGAGGTGGGGTGAAATCTTGTTATTGTTGGTGATCGGACTTTCCTAATTGGCCCGCAGGTGAGATTGTGCAAAAACTGTAAAGATAACGGAGAGCATAACTATTCAGTTGTGAATTATTAGTTTACATCAAACAATTTAAATTAATTCTTGTTTTGGGGGTGAGAGAGAGTTATTGCATGGTTATCTTGGTGGAGGGTATTGTCTGATAATATTTAGTAGACTGTTCATGTGGTTATTTGTTGCTAGTCTGATGATGGAGCTAGCAACATGAAGGGCATTTGGGTCTTCGCTAGATGTTGCGGGGGCCCCAGTTTTTCGTCGTATTTCTGAAAAAGAATCACATTCCAGGATGTAATGTAGCAGTGGATGTGGTGAGGCTACCTGGCAAAAGGTGCATTCCCTGATGATATCCTGCACTATTTGCCAGGTGCACTTGTACCCGAGTCTCAGACGGTACACATTGAGCTCAGTGCTTCGTAGAAGGCTCTTAGGCAGGGTGATACGCCGAAGATCAGTGGTGGCTTTGTACCACCAGGTGGAGGGGGAGCCAATGTCTGTGCACAGGTTGTGTTTAGTTATTAAGGTGTCAAGGAGTGACTTGGTGGCTTGATTTTTTATCTGTTGCATCCCAGGAGACAGAGATATCTGGATTTCTGCTCTGAGAGTGGCTTGTTTGGCGGCTTGATCCGCTTCCTCATTTCCCTTGATGCCGACGTGGCTGGGAATCCAGGCAAGAGTGATGGCTTTTCCAAGACTGGTTGTCCTGTGGTAGTGGCTGAGGATGGTGGTGATGATGCGTACATTGTCTCTGAGGTGTGGCTTCTTGATGGCCTGTAAGGCGCCTTTGGAGTCAGAGAGAATTAGGGCATGGTCAGCTCCTTGCTGGATGAAGAAGTCGAGGGCATTGGCTATGGCAACAAGCTCAGTCTGGAGCGATGAGCAGGAGTTTGACAGTCTCCGGGATAGGACGTGGTTTCCAGTGGTGAAGGCGGCGGCTGAGGCTCCAGTTTCTTGATTTACTGAACCGTCAGTGTAGTAGACTTGAAAGTTTGGCCTGCTCCAGCTCTGAATTTTGTCCTTATATATGTTTTTAAGGACAAGCGGGTTTACCAAGCTTTTGGGGTGATCAGGGAGCTCGATCTTTATGTTGAGTGGTTGGTCATTCCATGGGGGTGGGCATCTGTATTCAGGAAGCGGTGTGTCTTGTATCTTGGCTAGGATGCTCTCCCTGACTGGCAGTGCTTGCAGGCTAGCGCAGACCTTGGCTGCCCAGGTTCTAGGATGGTGGTTGGGGTGGCGATTGAGGGCTAGATGGAGATTTGTGCTAGCTAGGCATTTATGTTGGGCAGTGGTGGTTTTGGCCACAAAGAGGGTCAGTCTTTGCTGAGCTCTGAGTTTGAGTGGGATGAGTCCCGATTCCATCCGGATGTTTTCTCTCTTGGTCCACATGAGGGCTCCTAGCATGGTAGGTGTGGCGTTGTTTTGAATTACTTCTATCTTGTCCCACTGTTGGTCTGTTAGTAGCCAGAGTGCGGGACAAGCATAGTCTATGAGGCTGCGTATGGCTTGTACATAGAAGGTTCTGAGGACATTAAATGATGCACCATCGAAGAGGCCCGACATCCGCCGAAGGACCGCTTGTCGCTGGCTGCACCTGTCACGCAAGTGTTGAATTTCTGGCCCAAAGGTTAGTCTTTGGTCGATGATTACACCCAGGTATTGGTGTTTGGCAACCCAGTCCACAGGCTCATTACCTATGACCAGATTAGTGTCTGGTCTCCACAATACATAAGTAGATCTCTTTTGTCTTGAATATATTTCAAGACAGTTTATTTCTGCATATATTATGTAAGTGTTGCTTTGCATGATAGTTTTGTTTATTGTAGTTTAAGTGGATGTATGTAGATTTACAGACATTGTATGTATACTTATTCAATTATATTAAATTTACGCATATGAATATGTATTCATTTATATTTTGTGTAAGTATTCTTATGCATAGTGAATGTATAGCTCCGAAGTCGAGAGCGAAATCTGCTTTGGTAGGCTTTCTGCCAATCAGTCTTTTTCCGCGTCATGATAACATTGATTACGTTGTGTAAACAGAGAGTTCTTGCAATTATAATTGACCACGTAGTCAGTACATGATTATTCTTGAGCTGAATGAATGATATAAATAAAATTTTCTAAGCTTGACATTAGAGTTTAGTTCATCTATTTTCTCAGTATATTTGCTATAGGCATAGTTCACTGTATGAAATGACCAACCATCATATTGTGTATCATTATTAGAATTGTTAATATTATTGTAAGTTTCATTGTCATTATTGCTTGCTTTGCAGAACTAATATTTATTTATAAAGTTTTGGGGCAGACTTGTTAGCTTGCTAACATGCTCCATTTGATGTAATTGCCTATTATGTCAATAAATTTTTGAATTTAAATTTGAATCATGCTTTCTACATTTACAAGAATATCAAACAAGATATATATAAAATTAGCTATACTGTATACTGAAATATATATTATTACAAAGAATCATAATCTGCCAAATGCAAAGAGTGAGATATTTTTTTTTATTAAGAAAAGAAAAGACAGTTAAGAGTTAACTAAATAACTAATAAGGCATCTACTATAACCTCTGGTGACTTGGAGCAAAACACTCTGTCACAAAGGCCCTTTCTAGAGAATATTGAATTAACAAAATTCTACTACAGATGGCATAAAATGAACAGAGGAAGTTATGGTGACTTCAATGTTATTATGAGGGATGAGAGATCCTTTAAATAAAAAGAACAACTGAACAAAAAAATGGGATCTACCACTAGAACATATACTATCAAAATAGTGAACAAATTCTTATAAAAATAAAAAAAATAAAAAGGTTAAGTGACATGCAAACATATAAGGAATGTGATCAATTTCAAATTTCAAGAAAATTAAAATCCCTAATAAATATCAGAGAAAATATCAATATATAGGTTTAATATTACTTCACATGCAATAAAATAATATACAAAAAATGGAAAAACTTTGAACCTAGTCTTGCTTGACTGGATTTAAAACAGCTTCAGCTATTCAACACTAAACTAAAGGTTTCTGCCACGTTCTGGCTTTCAGGGTCCCACAAAAGCGAAATATAAAACTACAATCAAAAGAAATAATCTTTATCATCTTAGTCTTCCATAAGGAAAAAAGTTAATACACATGAATACATTCCACAAACATGTATAAACACGCCATACTAAAGGAAACAAAGAAAACCCAATTTACAAGTACATGACCAAACTGAAATATATATATATGTAAGCTAAAATAAATACAATATAGTGATTACCTAATTGTGTTCCTAGGCGGGAAAGAGCCCAAAGCTCGTATCTTCCCGTCTCCTCATCGGTTCCATTTTAGACTTAGTGATAATTATCATACCGTTCCTTAAAACTATGGATTGAGATAGCATTAACTACCTCCTCGCTTAGCCAATTCCAATTATCAACTACTCTTACACTGAAAAAGTATTTCCTTACATCCTGCAAAGAAGTTTTCTTACGAAGCTTCAAACTATGACCTCTAGTTCTAGAGCCAGCCATATCAAAATATCGATCCCTATCCACTCTATCATAACCATGAAGGAATTTAAAGACTGTCACCATATCCCCCCCTCACTCTTCTAGCTTCGAGTGATGGTAAGTCTAATGCCCTCAGCCTCTCATCATAACTGAGATTGCGTATTTCTGGCACCAGTTTCGTGGCATGTCTTTGAACTTTTTCAAGCTTAGTGTTAAGATATAAAAGAAAAACATAAAATAAACAACATATCAGAGAAGTAATCTTTTAGACCAGTTAGGCTGAGGCTAACAGCACCAGTTTCTTCATTCGAGGGTAACGACCATCGACTTAGTAGGTCAGTGAGGTCATTGTTCTTTCCATCAACATGTTGCGCATTGATTTTGAAAAGATTCAGGTAAAGTGCCCACCTTTACAGCCGAGGATACAGCTTGTCCGCAGTTTGTAAATATAGGAGAGGATGTTGGACTGTTCTCAGTGTGAAATGTCGGCCATACAGATGGACTTCAAAATTCTTTATGGTCCAGTATTCGGCCAGAGCTTCCTTCTCCATGGTGGAGTAAGTTCACTCTGCTGGGCGAAGCCAGTTTGCACATCGCACTGGAGCTACTTCTGCTGGGCTGTCAGACTGTACTTTCAAAAGCAAGGCGCCCAGGATTTGGTCTGAGGCATCGATCTGCAATATAAAAGGAAAATCTGGGTTTACCAGCTGTAATACTGGCTCACCCGCCAATGCTTCTCGGAGCTTGAAAAATGCTCTCTCCGCCCTGTCTGCCAATGGAGCAGGGGAGGTCTTACCTCGCTTTGAGGAGATCATATATTGCAGAGAGGCAGCGATAGTATTAAAGTGTGGAATGAACCATTGCTAGTAGCCAACACTATCCAGGAATGATCTCAGTTGAGTGTGATATTGGCAGGTTTCTCCATATCCTTAATAGCTTGCACCTTGCCCTGTAAAGGGGACGTAACTCTTTCTCCGACAAATTGGCCGACATACTGCAATTGTGTAAAATTAATCTCACATTTGGAAGGCTTTAAATGAAGTTAATACTGGTTCAAACAAGTCAGAACTCTGCGAAAAGTCGGGAGGTGCGATTATCAATCCTAAGAATGCACCACGATGTCATTTATAAAGCATGAAACATTGTTGAGGTCTTGCAATACTGTCCTTATGACTCGACTGAAGCAGTCATGGGCATTCACCATACCAAAAGGCACGACCCTGATCTGGTATAGACCGTATCTTGTGCAAAAGGCTGTTAGAGGCTTGGTAGTGTCGCTAAAGGGGACTTGCCATCATCAAAAGTTAAGGTTATATCTTCAATAGCGAGGGTGGTGGCTGTGGCCACAGGGGCTTCTTCCAAAAAACTCCACTCCCGTAAGTCTGTCTCCATCGCAATAATAGTCTGGTTCCAGCTCCAGTAGTGATTGGACCTGCCTAAGTATCTCTGTCCTCTTTTCCTCCTCTCTCACGAGAGCCAGAAAGAGAAGCAAAGATTGTTTTTAATTTGTTTTGTGTTCCCGTTTTTGTTTTAGTGAAAACAAGTGACTGTGAGTCATATACCCCAAATATTTTTGCCTGCTCTTCTCTCTCTTTTATAAGAGTTGGGAAGAAAAGGGAAATAGAAAGTGTTCAGGTTTCTAAATTATTTTTATCTCTTTTGTGATAGGTAGTTGAAGCCTCTTCCTACCAGTGAAGTGAATTTCTCCTCCTGCACTCCATCCCTGATTTGAGGTGGAAGTTTCTACAAGGAAAAACAACCTAAGTATCTGTTTTCTTTTCTTCCTCTCTTACGAGAGCCAAAGAGAGAAACAGAAAGATTGCCCTGTTTTGTTGTTTTTTGTGCTTTTGTGTTGTTTTGTTTAGTTGAACACACATTATTGTGTGTTCCATAATTCTATAGAAAGTGTTCAAATTTCAACCTTGCATTTATTCTGTTTGCTTTTCCGTCTCTTTAGAGAGCTGGGAAGAGAAATTTAAAAAAAAACACGTTGTGCTGAGCACAATCTCTGTTTACACTCCCCTCTCCCACAAGAGTTGGGAAGAAAGATAGAAGACTGTTTTAGTGATAAAGTGTTGTAGTGTTCCAATTAAGTGAAGTGATCCAGCCACAAGGCCCCTATATTTTATTAAACGAAATTGACAAACAGTGCAAGTGATATATACCTAGTGAAATCTGTGATATCCATGACTAGTTGTTAGTCATAGCCTCTGCAGCTTCTCCTGCTCTCACCCCAAAGGGGGGAATGGAACTCGACCCCCCTCAAGAGGGGTGGACAGGTGTGGGAAAGAAGAGGCCAAGGACGGCCTCTGGCAGTAGCCATGAGAGTGCAGCTGCCCCAGTCACCCCCCCCCCAGCCCCAAAGACCGATAGAGAGCCCATATCAAAGTTCAAAGTTCAGACTCCTTCCACCAAAGAGGCATATGACTTAATCAAAGAGTTGGGAGACCAACTCACCGAGTTCGGCTGCAAAATTAAGCCTAATGTACATGGTGAATTTATCATCCACCCATCCTCAGCAGAAGCCGCAGAGAAGATCCGCAGCCTCAACTCACCTCACTTGACAGAAATGAACCCTGCCCAAAAAATAAGAAAATACATCGTCATTGGCTTCCCTGTTGCTTGGTCAGTTGACCTGCTAACCAAGCAAACGTATATTACGGCTGCCTCACGTTGCTCCTCCAAAATAGAGGGCCAAACTGTCCCCTCAAAACAAGTTCCGGTCCACATCTGTGGTCCACCCCCTTTGCAAGTAAACCTCGGCATCTGGGGCAAATTCAACATAAGAGACTACACTCCTGAACCACTGAGATGTTTCCGGTGTCAAAGATTTGGGCACCATAGAAACACTTGCCATCTCCGAGAGAGATGTGCAATCTGCAGTGGGAGACATTCCACTGACCGGTGCCTCAACAAATTCAAGGCCAATGAAGCAACAGTTGACAAGTGCCCAAACTGTTAGGGAAACCATCACGCATGGAACAACAGCTGCCCAGAAAGGCTGAAGAGGATTCCTCAAACAGTCCCTCCCTCTGCCCCTGTCACCAATCACACCACCCCCATCTTCACCCCAGCTCCTTCCCCCACCTCCAATCCTTGGCAAAGGCCCCATCCTGCCCCACTCACACCTAACCTCCCCACCCAAAACCCACCACACAACACCAACCCAGCTCCTAACACACAGATCACACCTCCTACAGTTTCCACCCCTACACCAACTCCATCCACCCTATCACACAACACTCACACTCCTACCATCTACCCAAACAACACTCACAATCCTACCATCCCCTCACACAACACTCACACCAACACCTCCACCCCATGCAACACTTAAACACACAATACAGTCACATGCAACACTCAAACCACACACATACACCCGCTCACCACACCAGGTCCCAGGACCCTAGACTTAGATCCCATACCCCCACACCTAAACAGCCTATCCTGACACCTTCCTCTGCCTCCTCTTCCAAGCAGAAAACCATCTTCACAGTAAATGAGCTCACCAACATTATTATTCAAGCCATACAGGCAGCCGTCCGACTCCTCAATACCAGAGCCTCTCCTCAAGATGCCTACAATCAAGTCGTCGAAGTAACCCACTCCGTTGTCGCCCATGCCCTCGTCTCCAGAACCCACCACCAGCCTCAACATCCCACCTCTCCTACAACCTCCACCTCCTTAGATAATCAAGATGTCTAATCTTGGGATCCTGCACTGGAATGCCCAGGGTCTCAGACACAAGGTACAACATCTTGAAGGCATTGCCAAGGTTGACAACATTGATGTCATCATGGTTCAAGAAACACTGTGCACAGAGCAAAACACTCCAAAAGTTTCAGGATACAAAGGATTCTACCAGCACTGGTCTTCAGGGGAGAACAGAGGCAGAGCCACCTTCATCAGGAAAAACCTGTTAGCAAAGGAAAAAACCCAACCGGTCCACTGCAGTGAAGATGTCCACGTCCTCGCTGTTAACATCAAACTTCAGGGCAGCTGCATAGATCTGTACAACATTTACAGACCACGGGATGGAGGCTTAGACCTGACTACCCTCTTCGGGTTAGCCAGTCAGTGTGACTTGGTAATAGGAGGCGACTTCAATGCGCACCATCCAAGATTCAGGTATGAGCGCCCCTGTGCTGCAGGACGACACACCATGAGCCTGCTGGATGACCAAGAAGACATCTCCCTTCTCAACAATCATGAGCCAACACATGACAGAGGTGAAATGCTGGACCTCACCTTTGTCTTCAACTCCCTAAAGCAAGATGCCACATGGAGAGTTCATCCCCTGGTCACAAGCGACCACTATGGGATCCATCTCACGCTGCCATTTCCTGAAATCTTCCAAATCTCTGCTCCTCCCCCTTGATGGAATTTCAAGAAGGCCGACTTAGGCCGATTCCAGGAGTACCTCAGCAATTGATTTTCAGCCTACACACCATCCGAAGATATCGACCAAGCAGAGGCTGAGCTAGTCAATGCCCTGTAAGCTGCAGCAAACTCCTCCATCCCCCTCTGCAAACCACAAGACACCACTCATCGGGACAGATGGTACTACTGTGACAGAGTTAAAGAATTCAATCACCGGCTCAAATTCATCCGGAAAATGCACAGGAAACGTCACACTGAAGACTCCTACCAGACTCTCCAGGCAGTCAAATAACATGTCCATGAAGAAACACGCAATATTAAGAGGAAAAAATGGCTAGAGTGGTGTTCCACCCTAGATGCTCACACCTCTGTGAGCCAGATGTGGAGGAGCATTACCTCCTTTACTAAAGGAAAACCTCCTAAAATCATACCCCACAGGGATCCTAGCAGGGCAGCAGAAGAACTCTCCGTCAAATTCGCGGATAGAGCAAGCTCCAACCAGCTTCCCATAGCCACCAGAACAACTCTTCAGGACCTCACCACTGCAAGATGGGAAGAAATAGAAGAGGCCATAAACACTGCAGACGAAACAGATGCCCCATTCTCTCTGACTGAGCTACTAAGAGTAAGCAAATGCTCTAAAATCACAGCCCCAGGTGCTGATGGAATCACATACACAATGATTCAAAATATGGGGCCCCAAGGGGAGCTTGTTCTACTCTCTCTGATCAATTCGACATACACATGAAGAATCAGACCAGCCTCTTGGAACAGAGCAGACATTCAGCCCATCCCAAAACCACAGGACCCTGATAACATTAGCCCCATCTCCCTCCTAAGCTGCCTGAGCAAGACGGCAGAAAAGATGGTACTTAACAGAGTCCGCTGAAAATGCCCACCCTTCCCAGAAAAAATGTTTGCCTACCAGCCTGGCCTAATCACCTCAGAATGCATAGCCTCCATGCTATCATTTATCAACAACTGCCGTGGATACATCGTTATTCTAGACCTAGAGAAGGCCTTTGAACTAGCCAATGTGCCAGATATACTCTCAGCTTTCGCTTCAAAGCAGATCAAAGGTAACCTTCTCTCTTGGATCAAGCAGAGTCTACAAAACCGTAGTGCACGAGTCAAAAAAGATTTGCACTACTCCACCTACAAAAACCACGAAAATCGGACCCCCCCAAGGTGGGATCCTTAGCCCCTTCCTCTTTAAATGTCTCATGAAAAAACTCATGGACATCGCATTACCACATGGAGCCAAACTCTTCAACTATGCGGATGACTTTGCCCTTGTCACAATAGGCGACAGAAGCTCTAACAAGACACAGCGCTGCCTCACCAAGATTCACCAAGCCTCCAACTCCCTTGGAGTTAAAATCAATGCCCGCAAACCAAGGCCCTTCCCATCCACCAGTGGAGACCAGACACTACTCTGGTCATAGGTAATGAGCCTGTGGACTGGGTTACCAAACACCAATACCTGGGTGTAATCATCGACAGCAGACTAACATTTGGACCTGAAATTCAACACTTGCGCGACAGGTGCAGCCAGCGACAAGTGGTCCTTCGGCGGATGTTGGGCCTCTGCGATGTTGCATCATTTAATGTCCTCAGAAGCTTCTATGTACAAGCCATACGCAGCCTCATAGACTATGCTTGTCCCGCACTCTGGCTACTAAAAGACCAACAGTGGGACAAGATAGAAGCAATTCAAAACAACGCCATACGTACCATGCTAGGAGCCCCCATGTGGACCAAGAGAGAAAACATCCAGATGGAATCGGGACTCATCCCACTCAAACTCAGAGCTCAGCAAAGACTGACCCTCTTTGTGGCCAAAACCATCACTGCCCAACATATATGCCTCGCTGGCACAAATCTCCATCTAGCCCTCAATCGCCACCCCAACCACCATCCTAGAACCTGGGCAGCCAAGGTCTGCGCTAGCCTGCAAGCACTGCCAGTCAGGGATAGCATCCTAGCCAAGATACAGGACACTCCGCTTCCTGAATACAGATGCCCACCCCCATGGAATGACCAACCACTCGACATAAAGATCGAGCTCCCTGACAACCCCAAAAGCTTGGTAAACCCGCTTGTCCTTAAAAAACATATACAAGGACAAAATACAGAGCTGGAGCAGGCCAAACTCTCAAGTCTACTACACTGACGGTTCAGTAAATTAAGAAACTGGAGCCTCAGCCGCTGCCTTCACCACTGGAAACCACGTCCTATCCTGGAGACTGTCGAATTCCTGCTCATCGCTAAAGACTGAGCTTGTTGCCATAGCCAACTCCCTCGACTTCTTCATCAAGCAAGGAGCTGACCATGCCCTAATTCTCTCTGACTCTAAAGGCGCCTTACAGGCCATCAAGAAGCCACTCCTCAGAGACAATGTACGTATCATCACCACCATCCTCAGCCACTACCACAGGACGACCAGCCTTGGAAAAGCCATCACTCTTGCCTGGATTCCCAGCCACGTCGGCATCAAGGGAAATGAGGAAGCGGATCAAGCTTCCAAACAAGCCTCTCTCAGAGCAGAAATCCAAATATCTCTGTCTCCTGGGATTTAACAGATAAAAATAAAGCCACCAAGTCACTCCTTAATGCCTTAATAGCTAAACACAACCTGTGCACAGACATTGGCTCCCCCTTCACCTGGTGGTACAAAGCCACCACTGATTTTCAGCGAATCACCCTGCCTAAGAACCTTCGACGAAGCACGGCGGTCAATGTGTACCGTCTGAGACTCGGGTACAAGTGCACCTGGCAAATAGTGGATGATATCATCAGGGAAAGGACCTTTTGCCAGGTAGCCTCACCACATCCACTGCTCCATTACATCCTCGAATGTGATTCCTTTTCAGAAATTCGACGGAAAACTGGTGCCCCTGCAACATCCAGCGAAGATCCAAATGCCCTTCATGTTGCTAGCTCCATAATCAGACTAGCAACAACCAACTACATGAACAGTCTATTAAATATCATCAGTCAATACCCTCCAACAAGATAACCATGTAATAACGCTCTCTCACCTCCAAAACAGGACTTCATTTAAATTGTTTGATGTAAACAAATAATCCTCAACTAAATACTTATGCTTTCCATTATCTTTACAGTATTGCACAACCTCAGCTGCGGGCCAAAATTGTAAAGTCCGATCACCCTCAAGAGTGAATACCACCAACAATAACAAGATTTCACCCCACCTCCTCACCATATAGGAAAGCCCATTTGCCCGCAAGAGTGAATACCACCTACAATCAACAAAATCTTACCCCACCTGTGGGCCACAAGGGAAGGTCAGCTCACCCTCAAGGGAGAACATCAAAGAAAAAAAAATCGCAATATAGGAGGTAAGGGGTGGCTATGATGGAGCACCTGTGCTGCTTCAGCCTCATAGGTAATGTTGCTGCTGAGGGCAACTATAAGGGTTGCTGAGAGTGCCAGCGCAGGATCCCTGTGGCCTCCAGGTCCTCACCATACAGCTTCACCTGGTTAATGTGGTATATCTGGTTATTGCCATCAACATTCAACACGTAATTGTCGGGGGTCACATGGTGTGCCACAGTGTACGGTCCTTTCCAGCATAGCATTAGCTTGCAAGTATCTATTGGAAGAAGAAACAGAGCTCGATCTTTGGGTATCAGGGGACGATGCTGGGCACACTTGTCAAAGAGGAGCTTAGCAGTCTGCTGGTGACCCTTAATGGCTAATTGTGCAGTTTTCCAGGCCTTTTTGAGAAAAGACAAAACTTCAAAATATACTCATGGACGTCCCTATCGTCATCCTCAATGGTAGGCGAGTCCCAACATTCTGCCAAGAATTCCACTAGGGCCTCTGACCTTATGACCATAAATCAGCTCGAAAGGCGAGTATCCAATAGCGCCGTGGGGTGTGTCTCTGAAGGATAAAAGTGCAGCGGGGATGTACTTGTTCCCCTGCCTGGGTATATCTAACACAAGTTTGTGCAAACATCACTCCAATGTTCCGTTATAGCGTTCACATGCTACATTTAAGTGGGCATGATAGACACTTCTACAAATGTGCTTAATTTCTAAGAGGTTGCAGAAAGCCTCAAAGTGCCTACTTGTAAACTGACTTCCATTGTCATAACTGACCTGCTCAGGGAAGCTGACCCTGCAGCAGATTTCAAATATGGCCTGAACAATGGCTTCTGTCGTGATAGAAGATAGCGGCACTGACTCTGGGTATCTTGTTGCCAGGTCAACGTATACCAGAAGGAACTGTTTCCCTGTGGATGAAGCTGGATTAATAGGACCTAATATGTCAATAGCGACCTTGGAAAATGGCTCCGTTTAGAGCTTAGTTATCCCCATGGGGACTTTTGATACCAGTGCCGTACAGGTGGATTGACAGACAGGGCAGGAGCTCACGTATCTGCCTATTTTGGCGCACATGTTTGTCATGCAAATGCTCTCTGAAGGATGTGTCGAGGTTTTGCATTGCCTCTGTGTCCACCCAGAGGTAAATGGTGTACCACCTACATAGCCTGGTGATGAACCGAAGCAGTCACCACAAACAGTTCAAAGGTGTGGCCATCTAGAGTCACATGCCTACGAAGGACTCCATCTTCAAGGGCGTAAGTGATCTGGCCTCCTCCTCTCACCCAAAATATTCTTCCCTCGGTGGCCTGTTGCATCCAGTATTTGAGTCTGGGGCAGTCCTGCTGCAGTTTGACAAAGTCTGGATGGGGCCTCAGTGGCTCTAGAGGTGCATCATTTGGTAAACTCTTTACGTTCCACATTGTGGGTACTAACTGCGGCAGAGTCAATAGAGCCACTCCGTGAATCGTCCACATTCCTGACGTCAGAGCCTGTAGTTGCTGCAAAAATGGCTTGTTGTTACTTTGCCCGAGGGATGTTCCACTGAAAAATGTCCTCATGGCAGAGGTCAGCCTGGAAGATAGGAGCTAGGTTCAGTACACGACCCATAAAGATATGATACATAAGCCCAATCAATGCCACATCTAGGACTTTTCTCTTGCAGTTTTTGCAATCCAGATCTATGACACAGCAGCTTCATATCTGAGGTTTTCCTTCAGCAACCCACACACGAACAGCCATGCTGGTGATATCTTCATCCCTGATGAATCTCTCATCAACAAATAGGCCACTGGCCCCTGTGTCGATAGCTATCTCAGCTTCAACACCATTTATGGTTCTTAGGCATTTTGGGATCATCTCAGGATCATCATGTTCAGTGAATTCCACATTGGCAAGTTTGTATGGTGGTTCCTCGGCGTTATCATCGGTGGCCCTTTCTGGCTTTGTTTCTATATGTCATGGACCAAGTCGTCCTTCTTGAGTGTGGGTGCATGACTGTAATAAAGCTTTGGAGTGTGACAAGGATGAGCTGGACGATTGAAGTTCTGAGAAGGGCTCTTGTGCTTCCCGTTCCTGCGATCTCCTTTCCAGTGAGAATCATGGCCTGCTGCGGGGGTGATGACATTATGATGAGCCTTGCGTTTGCCAAAGGCACTACCGTTTTCCTCTTTAAATGAGAAAGTGGAGACATACTTAGCATGACACTCAGCTGGCGAAAAGTTCTGTGAGGCAAGGAGTGTGCTTTGACCTTCTCGTAATCCCTCATTTGAGTGTGGTAGAGTTCATTGACCATGGCAAGCAGACGGGTTGGCATGGAAGCGAGCAGTCAATGACTCTTCTCAGCCTCTGTGCCTTTGCTAGCAGTCACAAGACATTTGAAAGAGAGGATGTAAGTATCAAGCGGTTACTTGTCATTGTCGTCATATGATCCATATGGGAGGACCTCTCACGAGGCTGGTCCCCATTTCTGGCTGAAGGACCACTGTCTGGGGTTCCCGCTGAAGCCGAGCAAGTGCAAGCTCATGTTCGTATTTTGCTTGTGCCTGAGCCTGGTTATAATCGCATTGTTCTTGTGCCTGAGTCTGGTTGTAATCGCATTGTGCTTGCTTGCTTTTTCGTTACGCTTGTGCCTGCTCCTGCTCATATGCTTTCTTCTCCATCTCAGCTCGGCGTTTACCCATTTGTTATGAGCCCACTCAAGGAGTGTCGGTCCCGGGGAATAGCTGTATTTCTCACCCATTGCAATCATCTTGTCCAGGTAACTCTCCTCATCGAATGTTTCGATGGTTTCCTGTAACTGCTCGGTAATCATGATGGTTTCCTGAAGAGTCAATAATAAAGTACCAATACAATCAACCACAAAAACAACAAATCTCAACAATAGTAAAAAAAAGAATGAAGGAACGACACAATACCAAGGAGAGAGAAAAAAAAATCACCACCACACTTCAAACTTCAACGCAACGGTGATCCCAAAACCTCACTATGAAAGTGACTCAACAATCAAGAGCAACAGCAGCAAAATGTTGCAAAACAGTGTATGAAACACTGGTTATGCAGGATGGCAGTTGTTCCTGCTTAACAGCAAAATGCGGCAGTACCTGCAGTTATGGTGCAAATGAAAGGAATGTGCAACAACGAATTTTATGGACAAGAACCCGTTGCAACAGAATACAAATACTCAAAGTGTGCTTTTAACTTTCTTTTAGACCCCCTGTGGTCGAGTTCATTGACCATGGCGGTTAGACGGGTTGGCGTGGAGGCCAGCCACCAATGACTCTTTGCAGCCTCTGTGCCTTTGCTAGAGGTCGCAAGACTTTCGAAAGAGCGGATTTAAGTATCGAGCTGTTACTTGCCATTGTCCTCAGATAAACTGTATGGGGGACCTCTCATGAGGCTGGTCCCCATTTCTGGTGGAAGGACCACTGTCTAGGGTTTGTGTTTTACTTGTGATTACCTAATTGTGATTACCTAATTGTGTTTACGGGAAAGAGCCCAAAGCTCGTATCTTCCCGTCTCCTCATCGGTTCCATTTTATACTTAGTGATACTTATCATACCTGTCCTTAAAACTATGGATTGAGATAACATTAACTACCTCCTCGCTTAGCCAATTCCAATTATCAACTACTCTTACACTGAAAAAGTATTTCCTTACATCCTGCAAAGAAGTTTTCTTACGAAGCTTCAAACTATGACCTCTAGTTCTAGAGCCAGCCATATCAAAATATCGATCCCTATCCACTCTATCATAACCATGAAGGAATATTAAAGACTGTCACCATATCCCCTCTCACTCTTCTAGCTTCGAGTGATGGTAAGTCTTATTCCCTCAGCCTCTCATCATAACTGAGATTGCGTATTTCTGGCACCAGTTTCGTGGCATGTCTTTGAACTTTTTCAAGCTTAGTTATGTGCTTTTTCAAGTGCGGATTCCAAAAGGGGGCTGCATATTCGAGTTTTGGCCTCACATAGGTTACATAAATATTTCTGAACATTTCCTTGTCCGTGTGCCTGAAGGCTACCCTTACATTTGATAAGAATGCATATGCTGCTCTTACTATGCCATTTATATGTATTTCTGGAGACAAATCTGCCAGTATGTTTACTCCTAGATCTCTCTCATTTTCTGTCTCTTGAAGTTGTACTCCAGCCACCGAGTAGTCAAGCTTGGGCTTTCTTGCACTTGTACCCATTCTCATTACCTTACATTTTAAAGTATTGAATTTCATTAGCCACTTTTCTGACCACTCATGCAGATTATTTAGATCCTCCTGAAGTTCTCTACCATTGTTCTCGTTTTTTACTTTCTTCACAATCTTTGCATCATCTGCAAACATATTCATGAATGAATTTACAGACTCTGGTAGGTCATTTACATATACAAGGAACAAAAGTGGCCCTAAAACTGAACCCTGTGGAACTCCACTACTAACTCTTCTCCATTCAGACACTGAGTGTCTTACTCTAACCCTCTGTTCCCTTCCTTCTAAGTAAGTTTTTATCCATTCCAAAACATTTCCACCTATTCTAGCCATTGATTGCAGCTTCCTAACAAGTCTCCCATGTGGAACAGTGTCAAACGCTTTCTGGAAGTCTAGGAATATGCAATCTGCCCAGCCCTCTCTTTCCTGTAAGATTTGGCTTACCTCATCATAAAATTCTAATAAGTTTGTTACTGTTGATCTACCTTCTCTGAAGCCATGTTGCCTCACTGACAAAAAGTTGAAGGATTCCAAGTGAAGAGAGATATGTTTCCTTAGTAGTTTCTCCATAACTTTGCAAACTATGCTGGTCAAGGAAACTGGTCTATAGTTCAGAGCCGTATCCCTCCTTCCCTTTTGGAAGATAGGTATCACATTTGCTTGTTTCCAGCATCTTGGAATCTCCCCCGACTCCAGTGACTCCTTAAATATGATACTTAGTGCCACTGATACTGTGTTTGCTCATTTTTTAAGCACATGAGGGGATATGTCATCAGGACCTGTAGCTTTATGGTCGTAATCGCGTTGTTCTTGTGCCTGCGTCGGGTCGCATTCACATTCTGCTTGCTCACTTTCTTATTTGGATTGTGCCTGCTCATTCTCACATGCTTTCTTCTTCATCTCAGCTCGGTGTTTAGCCATCTTATTATGAGACCACTCGAGGAGCATCGGTCCTGGGAAATAGCCTTATTTCTCACTCATTGCAATCATCTTGTCCAGGTAACTCTCCTCATCGAGTGTTTTGATGCTTTCCTACAACTGCCTGGTAGTCATGGTGGTTTCCTGAACAGTCAGTGATGAAGTACCAAAACAATCAATCACAAATAAAACAAATCTCTACAATATTGATAACAAATGAAAGAGTGACAGAACACCAAGATGAGAGTAAAAAAAAAATCAACACCACAGTTCAAAGTTAAAAGTATTGGTGATCCCAAAACCTCACAATGAAAGTGACTCAACAATCAAGTGCAACAGCAGCAAATGTTGCAAAACAGTGCATGAAACACTGGTTATAAGGGATGGCAGTTGTGTCTGCTTAACAGCAAAATGCGGCAGTCCCTGCAGTTATGGTGCAAATGAAAGGAATGAGCAACAACGAATTTTACGGACAAGCACCCGTTGCAAGAGAATACAAACGCCTAAAGTGTGCTTTTAACTTTCTCGTGGTCCCTCCATTGTGTGTGGTCGAGTTCACTGACAATGGCGAGCAGACGGGTCAGCATGAAGGCGAGCAGCCAACTACTCTTCTCAGCCTCAATGCCTTTGCTAGAGGTCGCAAGAATTTCGAAAGAGCGTATGTAAGTATCGAGCGGTTACTTGTCGTTGTCCTCGTATGATCCATATGGAGGGGCCACTCATGAGGCTGGTCCCCATTTCCGGTTGAAGGAACACTGTCTGGGGTTCATGCTCGAAGCCGAGCAAGAGCAAGCTCACGTTTGCGTTTTGCTTGTGCCTGAGCCTGGTCGTAATCGTGTTGTTCTTGTGCCTGCATCTGGCCGTAATCGCGTTGTGCTTGCTTGCTTTCTTGTTTTGCTTATGCCTGCTCCTGCTCACATGCTTTCTTCTCCATCTCAGCTCGGCATTTACCCATCTTGTTATGAGCCCACTCGAGGAGCATCTGTCCTGGGGAATAGCCATATTTCTCACCCATTGCAATCATCTTGTCCAGGTAACTCTCCTCATCAAATGTTTTGATTGTTTCCTGTGACTGTCTGGTAGTCATGGTGGTTTCCTGAACAGTCAATAATGAAGTCCCCAAACAATCAACCACAAAAAAGAAATCTCTACAATAGTAATAAAAATTGAAGGAACCACAGAACACCAAGGAGAAAAAATAAATCAACATAACACTTCAAAGTTAAATGTAACGGTGATTCCAAAACCTCCCTATGAAAGTGACTCAACAATCAAGTGCAACAGCAGCAAAATATTGCAAAACAGTGAATGAAACACAGGTTATACAGGATGACAGTTGTGCCTGCTTAACAGCAAAATGCGGCAGTACCTGTGGTTATGGTGCAAATGTAAGGAATGATCAACAACGAATTTTATGGACAAGCACCCTTTGCCAGAGAATACATCTGGCAGTGGGAGAGTTTGGGTGTCGAATAGGAGCCTCTCCTCACCTATCACAGACTCTCCTCTCCTTTCACAGTTTCTTCTATAGAAATTCGTTTTTCAAAAACAAAAACTCAGTACTTTGAGCTTGCTAGTCTTTTACTTGGTTTCTATTTGCTAGTAACTTAGAGTATTGTGAGTACAAAACTTATATTTGTTGTATGACGAGACTGTCCAAAATATTAAAGGACAAAAAAAATTGAGAACATTTTTCGTGAGGGAAGAGAGAAGCTGCCGTCCAGTTCTGCCTTGAAGGAAATTTAGAAGAGTTGCCAGAGGTGAAGCCATCCCATCACATTACCTAATTTTCTGTGTAAACTGGGGAAAGCTCTTAAACCGTTTACCTGATCCTGTGGTTCCATATATTGTTAAAATCAGTATCCTTCCCATTTATATTAACTTGTTAGTTAGTTTCATACACGAAAAATTGAATAAGTAAAAAAAACAAAAAAAAACAAATATCCACCTGTCAACAGTACTGAGTTAAGTTGCCAAGTAGTACAGTTGTCTTAATTTCTTCATTTTTTATTTTTTTGCTCTTCTTTTAGCTTTCTCTTTTACTATTTTGTTTTTATTTTGTATATATATTGAGTTAAATGTAAAGTCTAATCTTGTGATAACATACCTTGGTTAGCAAGTGAGTTTATCAGTTAGGAAGAATATATAGCAGAAACAGGTGGGTGCCACCTCAGACACAGGTTCAAATTTTTCCTTCAGGATTGACTTTTGTTTTGTTGCATTTTTTTTCTTTTTCTTTTTATCCTTAAATTACCATGGTCAAGTTTTTAAGTTATGATGTGTGTTACCAGAAAAGAGATAAACTGAGACACTAAATAGCACTTATATGGAGATATAAAAATTCGGTGTGAAGCTTAATTAAAAGTTTTTCTCTTTTTTTTTTCCTCTTTCTCGTCTTCTTTTTATATTCTGTGAGAGGGAGAACATAAAAATGACGCCATCTCTGTCCCAAACCTCTCCCATCCATGGGTCGGTAGGAGGGGTAGCCTTCAGGCGACTCAAACAGAAAATCAAGAATATAGAGGAAATGGTTATAAGCCTTGATGATAAAATTCAGAATATGGATGGAGAAATGAAAGAGAATGAAACACTCAGAGAGCAAATAAGATCTTTGGAGGAAGCAAATAAAGCACAAGGGCAGGAGAGAAAGGAACTAGAAAAAAGAATAAAAAAGCTGGAATGGGAAAAGATTCAACTAGAATCTAGACTTTCTAAACAAGAAGATAAAAACAAACAGCTGAATGACAACCTAAAGGAATTAGATGTTAGTTCACTGCTCTCTTCTGAGAGAGACGAGATTGCTGCTTGGAATGTCCAGATTAAGGAAAACATTGAGCAGTTCAGAAAAGAGTTCCAGGAGCTGAATATGGAAAATGATGCCATGAAAACTTCCTTTGCTGATGCACTAAAGGGGAATGTGGCAGTAAAAGAGGCTGTAAAGGTGGTGGCACTGGAAAACGTACAAACAGTTGACTATAAAGAGACAGTAATCGAAAAAATGAAAGACGTTGTGATGGAAAGGGCAAACCCACTCATCAGACAGGCACTTGATAAGGAGAAGACAGTGGTAATCTCAGGCATAAGCGAGTCCCAGGAACCAACATGGCAGGGGAGACTTGAAGAAAATAAAGCTAGGGTTGTAGACCTGATAAGAAAGCTTGGAGTAGTATGTGGTCCCGAGGATATTGTAAACATACACCAACTAGGTAAATATTCGAGGGAAGGAAAGCCGAGACCAACAAAAGTAACCTTTGAGAGAGGGGAAACATGTAGGGAAATATTGTTGAGAAAAAAAAGTCTAAAAGACCTTCAAGAATTCAAAGAAGTATTCATTAGACAATACAGAACACAGGAAGAGATGGGAAAGATCAAAAACTTGTTGCAAGAGGCAAGAAGGTTAAATGATGAAAGAAATGAAGAAGAGAAGAAAAATTTTCATTACAGAGTTCTTCCAGACAATAATAATAATAACAATAATAATAATAATAAGCCTTTATTTCCAAAGTACATTGGGTTTTCAAATAAGATACATATATATACCAGATAGACATCTGTGGTGTACGATACAG